>CACRXK020016992.1:0-10946 GCA_902702795.2 Paramuricea clavata
TTTTAACAGCTAAAACGAAACGGAAAGACCGGAAACGAACATGGAAAAAGCCAGGTATGATTTTCTCATTGTGTGCCTGATTTTTGAATGTATAGTTTTATGCTGGATTATGTTATGTGATGTTTCGTGGTATCCGTTTTCGAAAACAACAACGTTTTTAAAAATTATATTAGCACTGAAATTCTGAAAGTGTCCCTCAGTTTGAGCCATAAAGTATATACAATACTATTAGTCAATATTTTAATGAAGAAAACAACTAGTCAAGGTTGGAGAGGTGGACAGGATGCAATATTTATATTGAAATCAAGCGTTGAAAATGTTTTTTTTTTTTAATTTAATGTGCCTCATACTGCGCGTATTTTAAGATATAAATAATAGAATTTTTAACCTCGTTATTGATCAACAAATCAACCACATTTGACATTAATGTGTTCCATTTGAATGGTTTTAGTGAAAAACCAGATGGACAAGGTGAAAGTTTGAACAATTCCAGGTATAAAGTATATTTAGGAAGTGGAATTTTATGGCTATTTTTTGCTTGTGATATCAGAAACGTGTTTTAAATTAGCCACGAATATAAAGCAAATCACATTCATTGTCAAGATTGGTATTACTAATAACTGTATGTTAATACAGTGCAATTAGTATTACTATATGTATATTATATCATTTGTATGTTATCAACCTGTGACAATTGCTACAAGATAAACATACATAAATCAATATACTGTATAACAAATTGACCTGAGCTTAGTCAACACAACTTTGTTGACATAAAAGAACACATACTGGAGACAAACCTTATGAATGTATTATGTTTGCAATGATTTTGCTATTCAAATGACCACATAAAAGAAAACACATTGGATATTTACTCTATTCCCATGTACATGTATATACCCACCCTTATATAGGTATGTTCTAATATCCAGATACAAGCTAGCGTTCTCCTTTAAGGGATTGAAATTTTTGTTAGATATATACAGTAAAAACTTGTTTTACCCTTTGGGCGTCGTGTTTCCACACAATTTCTCGTTTTCCCAATTTCCACTCGTGTTGATATAACTGTATGTATATCAACACGGAAAAAAGTTTTATATTTGCTTTATAATATAGCACAATGAAATAACTGTACAACATTAAAATAAATTTAAAGAGCGGTGGGAAATTTTTCCGTGTTGACATTCAGTTATGTCAACACGGCTCTTATCCAATCAGCATTCAGAATTTCCGCATGTTATATTATAATGGTTTGTAATGTATATTAAATGGAATTGCTGGGATGTACTCTAGGCAGCAAATTAAGACTTCTGGCTCAAATTCAGACAGCTCATAATGCCAAGTTGGCACTCATTATAATCAAGCCATTTGTTACACATGGTCTGATTTAATTATTCTTTATATGAAATGGTATTAATGGTTTGAATGCAAATTTATTTATTTAAAAACTATCTACTATGCCTTGGTTTTAGGGGGCCCTTTCGCTGGAGCAATGAAAGGAACACCTTACTTCTGCGTGAAGCTTACGTGTCTGAACCTTTCTTATACAAGGCCGGAAGCAAAGAAGCAGGACAAAAGTGGACATTAGTAGCCGACAATCTTAATTGTTTTGTTTTGTTTCATGACATGCCCCGAGATCAGCGTAGTGTTCGAGATCAATTCAATAAGATAATGGGAAACTACAAAAAAAAGAAGTCCATGGAAGAAAAAGCTTCAGGTATTACCCCAGACCCACCAACTGAAAACGAAGAAATATTAGAAGAGATTATCGAGATGCTGGAGTCAACTCCAATTAAGAATCCAGCTGTTGACTCCCGAAATGAAGAAAAAAAGAGAAAGGAAGCACTTGCTACCAGAGAAATTGCAATGACAACTTGGAAGAAGGCAGCAAAGCATGGTGAGGATGAGCAAGTTGAAGATGAAGAAGACAGTGGTGATGAAAATCTGGGAGAGAAGCCTAAACCTGCAAGGAAAAGAAAAAGAAGTTGTACAGACCCCATTCAATATTTAGTTCAGAAAACAACAAATGAAAATGAGCTGAGGAAAGAAGAGTTAGAAATCAGAAGACAAGAACTACAACTTAAAGCTGAACAACAGAAGCAGCAACTTCAGTTGCAACAACTACAGTTACAGCAAATGATGGAAACACAAAAAAAACACACAAAATTTATTTGTTACTGTCATTGAGAAACTATCAAAGTGACATTTATTTAATATATAAAGTGACATTAAATGTCACTAATGTTGTGGTTTTTAAGTTGAAGTTAATGTTTTTCATTTTCCTTGTTATATAGCCTAATTAAGGTACAATTTGGTAACATACAGTAATAGAAAATATCATGTTATTCCAGTATTATATCTTCTATCTGTGTGTTTTTTATATTCTGCAATCAGTGCCAAAGCTATATAGTCATGCTATACAAATTTGTAATAGTTGCATTATTCAAAGTTTCAAACATTTAGAAATGCAGGTTTATTAGCATAGCAGTTACCATGGCTAGCTTTGCCATTGTGATTTACATGTTTATTACACTTTATTTCAAATGCCCCCCTAATCCCAGGACATCTAATTATGCACCCCTAAGTAAGAGTCGATGGTCGGTGGATCAATGTGAAAGTACTTTGAAGTAGTATTCCCATAGAGACATGTTAATATGTTTCTCATCAATGCAGCAACAACATAAAATTTGCCAACTGCACTAAGCCGTAATTTTAAATTTTTCTTAAAATCAATAAATTTAAAACTGTTTGCAACATCACCAAACAACCATTCCACAGAAACTCGGAGGGAGCTCATTGCTCGATTAAATTCTTTCATATCCTCTGTTAATACTTGCACATCACCAACACGGTAGGGGGCCATTAACTGTGGGCAAAGTGGATAAGCTGGGTCTCCATACAAGCAAAGGAGTTGCCCATCTGGATTATGGGCGTGAAGCTCCAGGGAACCTAGTAGGCCAGAATCTTTTAACATCCCTGCATCATGGCGACGTCCCTCGACAGGACCATATAGATTGGCTATTAAACCATTAGGCAGAGCAACTGATTGGAATTTAAGTGCATGCACATGTTTATGTCCATTGTACACTACACGCTGCATCTTGCCAGGGCGGCATATTTGATGCACTGTACCATCAACAAACCCTAAGCAATTGCAAGGGACTTCCTCGTTCTCTAATTGCATTTGCATACTGTTCAAGTGCCAAAGGAGATAAAAAGCTTTGGTTCCATGATGTTAGGTGGAAGCCATGAACATCATAAATCCAGTCAAGTACTGTATTGTAGAGCATGCATAGCTCAGGCACAGGTCTTGCAAATGTGCTCATCATGTCAACATATCAACAAGGATATGCTAACCTGAAGGAAAGTTCAAATAAAATACATAAATATAAAAATGCAGGTATACGACAATAAAACATGCACACTATTAAATATAAATTAACATTTATACTGTATTATGTATACTGTACCTTTTTAACAGTATGCACAACCCTTCAATGCCATCACAAATCCTTGACCACACTTAAACGTTTCTGGAACTCTCAAAGCATCTACAAGAATAGGTATGTCCTCTTGTTTTACTCTGAACATGGCTTCAAACTCACTGGAATCGTACTCTTCCCAGCAAAAATCACCGAATTCCCAGTAAGGGTAAGCAGGATTTGTTGACTTATATGCATCGTAGAGAAGCACGAACTCTTCGTCATCTATCTGCCCATCGCCATAACTTAACACCAGAGCTGTTCTAACATCTTGAAAGGACATCTCAACCGGTTTATGAGTGTCCTTAAGTTTTGAATTAGGACTAATATATATATATATATATAAATCAAGTAGTGAAGTACGTTGTCGCCTTTGTAGTCGAAATCTTAATCGCTAAACTTCTCCGTACGTCGCGCGCTTTTTGTCGTAGTCAGCCCAATCTTCCAAATGTTAGACCGTGCATGAAAACGCTTGTCCGTAGTCTGTTGCCGTGGTATCTTAAAGTCCTTAATGCAAATGCAGAAGTGATAAGAGACTCATTAAGAGAGTATTTCAAAACTAATTAAGTAAGTTATTT
Organism: Paramuricea clavata; assembly: GCA_902702795.2. NCBI lineage: Eukaryota > Metazoa > Cnidaria > Anthozoa > Malacalcyonacea > Plexauridae > Paramuricea > Paramuricea clavata. The sequence continues at coordinate 4,061 of CACRXK020016992.1, forward strand.
TTCTACTTCCCAGGTTCAGTTGAAATCTCACTAAGAAATGTGTAAATTTTGCCTGTTATCCCTAGAATAATATATAATGTCCTGGACATAAGTTTTTTCATCCAACAGTATTCCTGCAGTGGATAGACCAAATGCTTTATTTGAAATAAACCATGATAACTAATGTATAGACTATATATTGTAACAGTGCTCCACAAACATTAAACAGCTACTTAAAGTAGCTTTAAATTTAAAGGTAACACAATCTTCTTGTCAATAGACAAGTTTTCATAATAGTACTTAACAAAATTGTTGAAGTGTATATAACAGTATTTTTATAAGAGTTGTAGGTGCGTTAGGTGATCTTTTGTTTTCATCATCCTGCTCAACTATAAAAGTATTAAAACAGAATTGATTATTAAGTCAACATAAATAAGCCTACCTACACCGTACGCCTACAATGAACTATTGCTACCCACTAGCTGTACCTTCTTCTGCAAAATTACAGTATGGACACACCATTGGGTCATCGTCACAGAATACTGCTATGCTATTGTTAATGCCAACATGAGTGTTAAACGTCCCGTTTTATATTAACACATGCACACATTTAAGTACAGTAGATTAAGACACATTTAATAAAACTGCTATCTCTTTTATACATTAGTACTCTGAGCCCGCATTACTGTTCCATGATACATACTTCTTGTTACATCCTTTCTTCTTTAAAAGGAGATAGAAACTATACAAACATTTTTTTTAGAGTCATTTTAAATTACAACAATATATACCTAAATGTAGTATTACTAGTTCAAATATTTAAGTTTATTATTTAATCCTGTTCGCATTTCAAAACACAAATGATACATAGTCTTTCAAATACGCAGGTCTATTTACTAACCGTCCTGAACGTGTTCGTATTTCTACTTTTTGTTCTCTTTGACACTCTACCGCTTGTTTTGACTGCCTTTCTTCAGTCTGGTTCGATTCTCTATCTTCGTCTGTGTGAATTTCTGTTGGAGGTGTCTCATCAACTTCATCTTCATCTTCTGTTGTTTTTCTGAGGTGACTTCGATTTCGTCTCAGAACTCGTCCATCTTGTGTTTCTGTTGTGTTTCAAGATAATCCGCCGTCATTTGAGTGTGTTTAATGGCCAGTAGCTTATATCTTTGGCTCAGATCCAAGTTGATGATAGTAAACTATCCAAACTGGCCATTCTTCCACGGATCACTGATTAAGTATTGGGGAAAAGGAAGATCCATTGTTTCATTCGAAACATGGAGGTAGAATCCGCAGCGGAAGACCAGCATGGATAGCCGAAGAATGGGGTGGGAGGGTGGGGGCTGCACAACATGCCACATACAAATTATATTCCCTCTCCACTCCCAACCCTCCCACCCACCCACCCTGGTCCGTGATTTAATCTCTTTGCATAAACACTTCTTCCCCGCGGCGATCAGCACAAAACAAGCTGTATTACCGGCGATCCAGTCTTTTATGCATTTCTCTTCATCAATTATTCAATAAACACACCCCTTATGCACATTTTAATACTCAATCAGTTCCCGTGGAACATTTTGCCAGTTTGAATAGTAAACTATCCAAACTGGCCATTCTTCCACGGATCACTGATTAAGTATTGGGGAAAAGGAAGATCCATTGTTTCATTCGAAACATGGAGGTAGGATCCACACGGAATTCAGCCCTGCTTCCTACCTCTTTCTCTCCCACCATTTCCTCCCATACCCACACTCAACTCCCCATACTCAAAATCTCCCCACTTATTCCCCATACTCACATTCCCCACACTCAAGTAACATACCCAATGTCTGATAAACATATGGTGAGATTTTCCAACCAAACGGGATGACATTGTTAACAAACCACCAACCACCCCATTGGAACCCCATCAAGTGACGACTATCCTTATGCATAAAACATGATCATAACCCGACTTATCATCCAATTTGCTCTGATAATGATCTTTCCCGACATATTGGGGCAGGTGCACAATGGAATCGAGTTTAAACGGCATATCTTTCATCCAGCAGTTAAGATAACGCTGGTCCTGACAAAAGGCGAGGCTTATTTGGTTCCACAGTCAATGGCATAACTAAAGTCGGTGGAGAACATTCTTCCACCCGTCCAACCACAGATACCGCACCAACCTCAATACGGTCACAAATAGTGCTTGAAATAAATGCAGCAAACTGCTTACATGAGTCATGGTTTTGGAACACTCGTGATACCGGGGCGTCCGAGTCATAATTGACTCCCCCAAACTGTCCCGAAAAATGTTGCAAATAATCAGACACAGACACCCCATGATCGATCCAGCCGAGAATCTCCATTCTATTGGGAAGCTGTTGCGATAACAGATCCCAAACCTCATAGTGCTTGTGTATTTCGCCCGCACAAAACGTATCTGGGTCGCGCACACGCAAACAAGACGAGGTGCAGTCTGAGTAAGTAGAATTATCAAATACGCATGAACAAGCGGATGGGGCTGATGCCCCACAACCGGTCCCAAGGAGGATTTTCCATGACACGTGTCGCTGCTTGAACCGTGCTGCAGCCGCAATCGGGTCAAAACCATGCGTTCTTCCCATGTAGGCACACAACAACTTTCTTGCCGAGGACGCTTGTATGGCGGCTGAATAAGAGGAAAAATCGAATCAATGAATCACCCCTAAGGCGCCTCCCAAGGGACCGGAAGAGGGCAACAGTCCCGGCACAACTGCGAGAGTCGAACACAAAGAGCTTTAGTGAGCCCTGGGAAAGTTGACCACCCCATCCCAAAGGGATGAAAGAAAGATCCGTCAGAATGAGACAAACGGACATGCCCCCCCCCGAATAAAACTCCATCCAGGAACTGGACCTCCGGATAGAGCCCCCACAAACAGAATATGCAATTCAAATTGAACGACGCAAATCATAATCAAATTTATTTCAATTAACACAAATATCCCAGTATTCCCCCATATCCCGATAGACATGACGTTAAGGCACACAATTAACCATGTCATTTGCTAGATGTAATATATAAATTGATACAACGTACGACGAACCCCACGACAAGATCACACTACTTCAAGGCAAACCGCACATGCTGACTATAAAGGGTCCAACATACCGGTCACGTATAGTGTCCGTAGCCATTACGTCATTTATCTGGGCAAGTACGCGCAAAATGTCCAATACGCCGACAACGAAAACACCTCAAAGGAGTTGAAAATCTAGAGCCACCCCCTCTCGGATAAGGCGACGGTCTGACATAGGAACTCTCCGACAGCGGCGGTGGAAAACGCAGTGGTTGGTGTGAAGACTGATATACCTTCACCATCATCTTAGCGACATCTTTTTCCACCTCAGCTCCTAACACTTGAGTGACAAAATCCCCCAATCTGGGGTTCATGGGCAGCTTCTTACAATTAGATAGAACCGCAGCAAAACGGCGCACATCCTGATGCACGGATCGGCGGGCCACATCATCGAGATTTTCGAGCGCCCCAATCAGGGCATATGGATCAAATACGTGGGCAGGTTGTGCGGCCAGCTGCCTGACCAACACGAGAGCCTGATCCACAGGCGTCACGGCGGCAGCCTGCTGAAGCTGCACCAGATGCGCCTGCAGTTGGTCAACACGGGCCTACAAGGGACGTAAAACGAAATAAGCCAACAGGCATAAGACAAGACGATCGACTACGACTGAGACAGATTGCCCAACCGCAATCACGACAAACGCCCCCAAAACGCGAGGTAAAATATGCACACACAGGCGTGACGTAGGAGTAAAATCCCCGCCCACAGAAATTAACCAGAATCGTACGCCACAAGGGCGGACGAAATCAGACGTATGCCATACATGGTAAACTAGAAACTTAGGCGCCCCAGGCTGTAACAAACTGTCAGGCCACACAAATGCGATGCTACACAGGGTTGAACGAACAACGCAGGCCACAGGCTGTAAATGCCACACCGGCGTGAACTTCAATCCCATGCCCAGGGCTCATGCCACAGTGCCGTAAGCGAGGTCTTATACTACACCGGCTTTATGGCACATGCTGGAACCAAAATCACATGCCACAAAAGTTGTAAGATGGCACACCGGCATGCACTAGATGCGGATATCACGCAGGCGCGATGCCCCACAGGGTGAAACTAGAGGCGTATGCCCCCCGGGCTCAAAGCCGCCATACTGGAGCTAGAGTCGTGTGCCACACAGGCTTGAGCTAGACACGTATAGCACACAGGTTGGAACTAAAATCTCCTGCCACAGAGGCAGGAACGGAAAAGTCATGCTACACCCAACTGTACGCCACCCAGGGTTCAACCAAAATTTTTCGCCACACGGACGTGACGACAGACTGGATGCCCCCGAAGTGGGAACTACTAGAATCTCATGCCACACAGGCTTGAACTAGAATCTCAGGCTATACAGGCTTGAATGAATATCGTATGTCACGCCGGCTTGATGACAGACAGGCTCAAAGAAAACTTAGGCCACACAGGCTGGATACCCCACAGGCGTTATGCCCCCCAGGCTGGAACTAGAGCGCACTCGACACAGGCCCGAGGCCACACAGACTTGAAATAAAATCCTATGCCACACAAGCTGGAAATAAATCGTATGCCACATAGGCGTTAAAAAACACACAGGCTTGAACTAAAACCGACAGCACATATACTGTGTATGCCACACAGGCTTTATGCCCCACAAGCGTGAATGAAGATCGAATGCCACACAAACGTATGCCACACAGGCTTGAACGACTAGAATCTTATGCCATATATACAGGCGTACCATAACATCTGATGTTAGGCCACTCATGATTGAACTAGGCTACCATGCCACACAGGCGTTATGCCACACAGGCTTGACCAAAAACTTATGCCACACAGGCTTGACCAAAAACTTATGCCACACAGGCTTGAACAAAATCCTATGCCACACAGGCTTGATGCCACAGGCTTGAACGAAAATCGTACGCCACACAGGCTGTATGCCACACAGGCTTGAACTAAAATCCAATGCCACACAGGCTTTTGCCACACAGGCTTTAACTAAAATGTTATGCCACACAGGCTTTATGCCATACAGGCTGGAACAAAATCTTATGCCACACAGGCTTGAACTAAAATCTGATGCCACACAGGCTGTTTGCCACACATGCGTGAACTAAAATCCTATGCCACACAGGCTGGAACTAAAATCCTATGCCACACAGGCTTTTGCCACATAGGCTTTAACTAAAATTTTACGCCACACAGGCTTTATGCCATACAGGCTTGAACAAAATCTGATGCCACACAGGCTTGAACTAAAATCTGATGCCACACAGGCTTTATGCCACACAGGCTTGAACTAAATCCTATGCCACACAGGCTCGAACGAAAATTCTATGCCACACAGGCTTTAAGGAAAATTTTTTTACGCCACACAGGCTTTATGCCATACAGGCTTGAACAAAATCTTATGCCACACAGGCTTGAACTAAAATCCTATGCCACACAGGCTTTATGCCACACAGGCTTGAACTAAATCCTATGCCACACAGGCTTGAACGAAAATCCTATGCCACACAGGCTTTAACTAAAATTTTACGCCACACAGGCTTTATGCCACACATGCGTGAACTAAAATCCTATACCACACAGGCTTTATGCCACACAGGCTTGAACTAAATCCTATGCCACACAGGCTCGAACGAAAATTCTATGCCACACAGGCTTTAAGGAAAATTTTTTTACGCCACACAGGCTTTATGCCATACAGGCTTGAACAAAATCTTATGCCACACAGGCTTGAACTAAAATCCTATGCCACACAGGCTTTATGCCACACAGGCTTTATGCCACACAGGCTTGAACTAGAATCCTATGCCACAGGCTTGAACTAAAATCGCATGCCACACAGGCTTGAACGAGAATATTACATATGGTAATACACGGGGCTATGAAATAGCGACGAATCGGAAATGCTAAACATACGTACACCCGTAACATTATGTCTAGAAGCGAGAGCTACGCCCAAAATAAAACTACAAAATTCTACCCCACAAACGATAACTAAAATCGACTCGACCAACGCGCCAAACATAAAATGCCACCCGCTTAAACATGAAAATAATACTGAATACTGAGCTAAACAATACACCGTCCCGAAGGCTATTAATTTGTAAGCATGCGACATATGGCCGAACTTACACAAATGATAAAACTACGCGATAACAAAACCTAAGATGCGAGTAAAATCGTCCCCTAAACCACCGACAGTGGTATTGAGTCGCCAGTTGGGCGACTACACAATAACACAACTGAGGGCGCAACGCAAGTCGGAACCAGAAAACCCAAGGCACAATACCAAAGCAAATAGCACTAAATATGCTTAGAAAATCACCGCTAAATTCGGTGCCTGAGCAGGACCAACAGCGTCTGGAACCACATCAACGTGAGCAACCGGCTGAGGAAGAACAGGATCGTATTGGCCACCCTCTGGGTCTTCCACAGGAACAAAAGGCCTAACAGTTCTCTGAGCCATAGACGTTGAACGACGAGAACGTGGCAAAAATTAATCTCTTTGCATAAACACTTCTTCCCCGCGGCGATCAGCACAAAACAAGCTGTATTACCGGCGATCCAGTCTTTTATGCATTTCTCTTCATCAATTATTCAATAAACACACCCCTTATGCACATTTTAATACTCAGTCAGTTCCCGCGGAACATTTTGCCAGTTTGAATAGTAAATGGAGCAACTTGCATTATACGATGTGGCGTCAAGTAAAGGCCTGTTTAAACGGATCCAACATTGTTGGACCAACATCATCCAACAATGTTACTATACTAGATATGACTGCTTCTCTTTCAAATCTTTTTGGTTAGATAAGCTTTACTCAAACCCTAAA
>CACRXK020016993.1:0-10946 GCA_902702795.2 Paramuricea clavata
CCCTATTGGCAGACCCCCTCCCCATTGTTGAGACCCGTCGGAAATTTGTTATGTTGTCAAGTTTGTCGGAATCGATATGTAAGAAAAGTTATTTCAAAATATGTGTAATAAAATGCAAGTCGTACATGAATGTATCGATAGAAAATGTAAACAATTAAATTGCAGTGTCAGCAGCGATAAAAATATAAAGCCGGTATCAAACTTGGACGGGCACCGCAATTTAAAGCCGTGTAACCTTGAGGGCTGCGGCTATGTTTTTTACGTTCGAAAAAAGTTCAAATGTGCTTGGTTGTGCGTGCGTACGTGCGTGCGCGCAGTATGTATATACACATATACTGTAGACAAAGTAACTTGAATGCAAAGAAAATCGTTAAGAAGTAAACTGTGTGTTTTCAGTGTCATCTACAGTGAAGCATGTTAACTTTTTGAATAGAACAAGCGTAAGATATTGGAATCGTAACGCGCCGGTTAATAAAATCCAAGCACTCAATTACGCTAATATTGTACATGTTTAAGATCAAATTTCGCCAAGACACAAAAGAATCCCAAACATCTGAAATCGTTGTCAAATGACTACATCCTAGCCCTAACAAATTATGCATATGTACATTTATAAAGAAAGTAGGACCATATTTAAATAGCCGATTCACCAGACGTACTTTGGCTAGTTTGGAGAACCCGAAAATTTCAACCACCTTTGATCTAAAATAACCAAGTCAATAACATTTCGATTTACGGAGAAAAGATATCACGAGAAAGTTCCATATATTCTAAAGACATATATTGTAACAGCAGATCAAAACTTATAATGCGCGCTCAGCACAGCACATGGTGTTGATTGCTTTATATAGCGACATTTCTTGGACATTTCCCATCATTTTTGGTTCGATTTTTGAAGTACTCTAACTTTTCTTCATTTTGTATTTCATGGCCGAAACTTCAGTAAATGTGTGGGGCCAAATATGTCTACAATATATATAAAATCGAGGGAAATTGAAGAACTTTCAGTTTTTCATGTCTGCCAGATAATGGCGAATTACTGCGATTTTTACAGACAAGCTCTCTTAAATTCTTATATGAATTCCTGTAGAAAAAATTCCTATAGGAAAAATTCCTATAAGAATTTGGGACCAAATTCCTATAGGAAAGGAATTGTGTGTTTCTTAGTTAGAAGAGTTCAAGCACAATATGCTCTGTTAATGAACTGTTACACTCTTAGTAACAAGCAAGTCATTGTACTTAAATATGCACTAGTAGATGAGTAATTCATAGTAGTGTGACTTGTCTACAAACCATACAGATTTCAATGTTTGCATTTCATTTCAGAAATAAAAAAGCATGGAAGAATTTCTCAACAAATTATTCCCAAATTTGACTGATGACGTTATTGAAACTACAATTAGTAGAAATTGGGGCTTCAGAACTTGAAGATTTAGCTTATTTGGAAGAAGCTGATTTAAGTGGTGTTCTGAAGCCAATACAAGTACGAAAGTTGTTGCAACATGCCAAAGGTTTGCCTATATATATATATGTATATCAGTGGCGTAGCCAGAACGATAATTGCGGGGAGGCATATATTCATATATTCGTGTTCTGCTTTATTAAAATCTTTTGAAATCAATTGTTTTTATGGTATGTGAACACAAATGTATGAATATATGCCCCAATATCGTTCTGGCTACGCCACTGATGTATATTGAGCATTTCTCTTGTCATCATAATGCCAAATCTACCACCTCAGTCTATTTATGATTTAATTTGGATAAATTTACAGTAATTGTTATTATCAGACAACAATAGCTAAAAAAATAGGAACACCCAAGTGAACATAATTTTATGCATATACATAAACACTAAAGATGCATACAAATCATTTTAAGGTAATAATGCCCAAACAAGTAAATTGCCACACACTCCTAAAGGCAACTCCATAATTGAAGTTATTGATGGAGGAGATAGTAGTGATACCTCCATTTCATCGCGGTGCAGTACTCCTCCAAGATCTACAGAAGTGGATAGTCCTTCAACTCTGGTTAATAAGAGCACTCCAATACAAAAGCACGGACACTGGGTTCAAGATTTTGAAATTCCATGGTATAAAATGCCACAGTCACTACTTCAAGCATGCGAGCAAAAGGTGACCGACGAGAAATGGTACGAATAGTTTGTGATGACATAAGAAAGCATTCAACCTTGGCTGGTAGAAAAAACTTGTCCAAAATTGCAAGCACAATTGTGGCCAAACACAAAGAATCGTTTTGTGACGTTGTTGGAGATAAAGTTATTGGAAGTGGGTACGAGTCTCTTCGTAAGCAAATGGAAGAACGTATGTTTAATTTAAATAGAAAAGGAAAGAAAACAAGTTCCTTTGGTGAAAAATTAAATGAAGTTGATGGAACCTCTGAGCCACCTGCAAAGAAAACGAGGAAACCTGTCAAGGATTCGTATGGTTGCGTGATTCATATCCTGAGAATGAAAATAAAGAGACACAAAAGGAGAAACAGGAGTGGCTAATTAGCGAATATACAAAAGCTGACCAAGACAAAGATCAGGTCAAACACTTCATGAAACTAGCATACACCTCCCCACACATGTTCATTAAGCAAAAACTAACGCCGTCTACAGTCGATGAAATAAAAGAGTTATGGCCATTCCTATTTTTTAAAGGTTATTTACTGCAGCACTTTCAGGAACTTATAGGGTTTGAGCTTCATGTAGTTTTCATGGAAACTGTTGAACGAAAGGCTAAAGTTATTTTTGATTACATGAAGCAGGAGCTGTCAAGAAAGAGGGTGAAAGATTCAGTCAAACTGATGCGATGGAATTCCGAGAGCCGAAAGCTGTTAAAATGACTGGCGTCTGTCTTCTATTGCTTGCATATTTTGACGAAGAGGAGGAGCAAATGATAGTAGATACGATGCTTCGATGTAAGTAATATTATTTTTAATTTTAATTTAGGATTTTAGCTGATCGAAACAGTTATTCCAAACTGGCAAACAAAGTGTGAAAACGAGGCCAAAGCTGACCGAAAATGTGTACACTGCAGCCTGTTGAAACAGGCTGTAGTGAATACAATTTGGTAAGCTATATAATTATGTATTGCATACAGTTTTAAATTTTTGTGCGAGGGTACTAATCGCCGTGCGAGGGTACTAATTCCGCACGGCTAATTATACCCGGGTATGTGAAAACATAGCAGAGCGCAAAGTTGTCCTCCATTTTGTTTATGTCATGGACGGTTTTCAACGTTATGCGCATGTGCGAGTACAAAATCTGTTGAAGTAAATTGCTGTTCATTTTGAAAGGACGTATTTTGCTGTTTTACAAGCAATTTTTTGTTTTAAATTACGTTAAAAAGTTATTACTATCACCCCTATTTTTATGCTATTTTATTCAGAAGCAACCCTATTTTAATTTATTCATAATATTTCACCAAAAGAAAGAGCCATATTTATTAATGTTTTATTTTATTTTATTCCTATTTTTATAGAAAATAGAAATAAAATCGCATATTTATTACTATTTTCCAGGTTTAAAATAGCCTATTTAAATTCTATTTTACTTCACTAAAAAGCAGTTAGAAATTAAAATAGATATAAAATATACTATTTTTAAACTCATAAAATAAAATAGGCTGTTTAAATCCTATTTTACATTGCAAGTTAAATGCACAAATTTCAAACAGGAATAAAATATACTATTTTAATCTTATCTTTCTGTCATAGTTAGCAAAATAACAATAAAATAGACTATTGTAAACATACTTTGCACGTGCAGAAAATTACATAAATTAAAATAGATGCAAAATATAGTATTTTAAAGCTACAGTCAAACCCCTATAAGCGGACACCTCTCTTAAGCGGACACCTCTCTTAAGCGGACACCTCTCTTAAGCGGACACCTCTTTTAAGCGGACACGTATCTCAGGTCCCATTTGTTTTCATTAATAAAATACTATTATCATAACCCCTATTGAGCGGACACCCCTCTTTAAAGGACGCGGACACCTTACTTGAGGTCCCAATGGGCAAACTAACCTCTCTTAAGCGGACAGATGACAGATTGTCTGATAAAATGTATTCAACATTCGACAGTAAATAACAATTGAGATCAATTTACATGGCATATTGACATGCAGTGACACACCAACTTGGCGCGAAGACATCAGAGTCAAGATTATTGAGGAAGTGACGAACGAGGACGGAGGACTGTGAGCCGGCAGCCAACGAGCCGAAAGATATGTGTCAGATCACTGATGATGACAATGAACTGAACAAAAAAGATGAAATTGACTGGTCTCTTAACGAACCAGTCATTAAATCTTCCTCCGAAGCCTCTAACGGCATTCCCGACACAAGTGGCACCTCCGACGGGATTATAGGTGAAAAATGGACGAGTTATTGAAGCAAATCGACAACAACTTTAACAAGCATCGAGCGACAAAAGGGGACTATAACTAAAACTGCGAACGAAATCTACAAGCTAAAATCTACGAGCTAACAAGAGGACAAAGAAACTACCATGCGAGAACAGGAGAAGATAGCTGAAACACGACGCGAAATCCATAAGGAACAACTGGAATTTGATAAGGTACAATTCGAACAGAAATTACAACATGAAATGAAATTAGAGAAGGCACGTAAGGAACACGAGAAAGCGGCGAGTACGAACGTGAAACTACCAAAGCTTGGGATCACTAAATTCAACGGGACACCCTTAGATTGGATGCGCTTCTGGAATCTATTCGAAGCCAAGATCGACCAAACAGACGTGGCACCTGTATCAAAGTTCGCCTATTTAAAGGAATTAGTATGCCCAAAAGTGAGATCGTGCATCGACGGACTACCATTTTCTACCGAAGGCTATGAGCGTGCAAAGAATATTCTCAAGACCAAGAATGGAGACAGTAGCGAGATCGTGAATGCATATGTACAAAATATAATGTTTCTTCCAACCATACAGGGATCCAATGCCGGTAAGATTCATGATTTTTATGATAAACTGTTGTTCAATGTACAATTTTTAGAAACTTTGGGAAAGTTAAAGGAAGTAAATGGGTATGTTCGCATGTGTTTAAATAAATTAGAGGGAATATGGGGTGATTTAGTCAGAACGGACGATGATTGGCGCCAGTGGGATTATATTAAATTGGTAGACGCGCTTAGGAAATGGACGGAGAGAAATCCTGTCAAAATGCATGTGCATGATAGATCCGAGCATCGGGCGTCCGATTGCCGCTGCCGATCTAGTTGTACAAAATGTAGGCGTAGACATCATACATCGATTTGCGACGCCTCGAGCGAGAATATGCCTCCCCGCTGAGCCCACGAATGACAGGCTATTAAATACCGCAACTAATGCAAATAGGCCTGTAGTGTATTCAGTTGTTGTCGTTGACATAAATGGGGTTAAATGTCGCGCTTTAATTGATACGGGGGCAGGAAGTTCTTATGCCTCGTCAGCGCTCCTTGACCAGGGCATTTTTTAACTATATAACTGGGGGGGCCAAAGCCCCCCCCAGCCCCCATGGTGGCCCCCCCACTCAACCATTTTGGCCCCCCCCAGTCAAAGTCCCTTTTCTCTAAAATATAAGCAAAACATGGAATTTAGAAGGAAGGTTTGATATTCTAGTAACTGAAATTTGCTTTGTGAATCTTATGTCCTGTCTTCTATGTTTAATAAATACCTTAGATTTTAAACATTTCCCAGGCAGTGGATTGCATTTCCCAGACCTTATATAGATTTGAGTTGTTGGACAAGTTAGTGACCGCAGGGGGCAACAGGCCCTCAACCAAGTGTTTTATAAGGGGGGGATAATTTTGCCCCCCCCCCAAAAAAAAAATTGATTTCGAAACTAGAAGTATTTGAAATCATATATACATATAATCAAATATCTGTAATCGATATTTTGATAACATTTCTCGTAATAATCCATCATGACTCGCGGATATCATAGACTCGCAAATCATAATGAACGAATTAATGAAAGGGCCTAACAAAAGACGTATACAAGACTTTGAAAATGCCATTTCCGACAATTTAGAGACGCAAAATTTTCAAATTTTTTCGCTCTGTGCCAACCATGGTGGCGCTTTGCGGGAGTCGGGAACTCTAAGTTTATCAAGCTGGCTCCCTAAGTGACGGCCAAGTTGTGGTATCTACATAAACATACTATGCAAATACTTAACTGAAGGTTCAGTCTATCTACAGCATACTGTAATGCTGTATATCCAAAAATCTGTTTCAGAAAATGCAGGGAATTGCAGTCATAGGGCTAGAAAAATACAAAAATTTTCTGGGAGAGAAAACCCCAGACCCTCTCCAGGGTATATTATCCAATATATCGTTAATTAAATACACCTTCGCCCATTTAGTACTACTGAATTCTAAATTTCCACATACTAAAAACGCTGTTTTCTGACAATCAGAAATCTGTCAAATCTTCTCCAAAGTCCAGGAAATGGCATTTCAGAGACTCTAAATTTAAAAATTTCCTCGGGCCTTCGGCCCTCGCTTTCAGTCCCCCCCCCCAAACGAAAAGAGCTTCCTACGGCCCTGCTCCCCCCCCCCTACTATTAAATGCGATACCACACCAAACTTTATGTTACCAACAAACCATCTATCATTGCTCCACACTCGGTATAGTATGGTCCCTTTTTGTAGATGGCCCCCCCACTGACGAATTCTTAAAAAATGCCCTGTCCTTGACACCATAAAAGCTCAACCCCAAAAGAAAGAAATCTGTTGCGTTGAAATGATGTTTGGCACTTCAACAAAAATGGTTGGAATTTATAATATAAAAATAAGCGACACGAGTAATAAATTTCATATTGAGACCGAGGTAACCCGAGTCGAGAGAAATGAACTGTTGACACTGGATAATCCAAAGTATAAAGAGATTATCGCTAATTACTCACATCTTGAAGGAGTAATTATGCCAGATAAAGACGAGAAAGAACGCCTGCCCGTGCATCTAATCCTAGGGACCGGGGACTACTCAAAGATTAAAACACCGTCAAAACCAAGGGTTGGATCCCCCGGTGAGCCTGTCGCTGAGCTCACAAAATTTGGCTGGACAATCATGTCCCCCGGTGAGGAAATAAATCTGAATAACATGCTTTTAACCCAAGTACATCGCGAAGATTACGAACAGTTATGTATATTAGATGTCTTAGGTTTACGAGATTCCGCAACAGGGGATCAGCAAAATGTTTACAGCGAGTTTAAAGAACAACTAACGAGAAGCGAGGAGGGCTAGTACGAGACCAGTTTACCGTGGAAGGGAAACCATCTCCCCTTACCCAACAACAAATCCGGAAGTTTAAAACGTCTAGACAACCTAGTCAAAAAATTAGACAAACAGAACATTATCGAACAGTGTGACGAGATTATCAAAGAGCAGATCAAGGAAGGGATCGTAGAAAAGGTCAATACAGAAGCACAAGATAGAGAGTTCTACTTACCCCATAAAGCAGTGATTAGAGAATCAGCAGAAACAACAAAACTAAGAATTGTGCACGACGCATCAGCACGAGACAACCAGAATGCTCCTTCCTTGAATGGATGTCTTGAAACGGGACCACCCCTGCAGGTTGGAATACGTGAAGAAGATCGTGACGTCATGCGGTTTCATTGGTTCAAGGACTTGAAGACCAAGGAAGTAGTGACACTTCGCTTCACAAGAGCCCTGTTCGGACTGTCTCCTTCCCCATTCCTACTCGGTGGTGTTATCCAACAACATCTCAAGAAACATGTAGAACAACATCCGGAAACCGTGAAAGAAATCAACAAGAGTTTGTATGTCGACGATTTGGTCAGCGGTGGAGAAACAATCGAGAAAGCCCAACAACTCAAAGAAACGGCCCGTGAGATCTTTAACGACGCGACATTTCAGCTCCATAAGTGGCATTCAAACGTCCCTGCTCTTGAAGACGCACAAACCCATTTACCATCGTCCACTGGAGAGACATTCGCGAAACAGCAGCTTGGGGTCAAATCGGGCCAATCAGCACTACTCGGTCTTTCCTGGGACAAGAAAGATGACGTCATAAAAATCGAGATACCGTCCGGAAAAGCACAAGCATCCAAACGAGAAATACTTAAGCCGAGTGATGGTGGCATTCTTGAATGTCATGGCCGAATACAAGTAGACTTCCCAACCTACCTCCCAGACAATGACATGTACATCGAGAAACTAGTGGAACATGCCCACGATGTGACCCTCCATGGGGGAGTGGGTCCGACTATGGCTAAGGTACGAGAGAGCCACTGGATTCCACGACTGAGGAGACTTACTAGAAGAGTTATCAAGAACTGTTTCGGATGTAGACGGTTCCATGCAACACATTTTCCAAACCCACAACCTGGGAAATTACCGAAAGATCGGACTGAGGGTGATTTGCCTTTCCAAGTCGTAGGGGTCGACTACACGGGTCCAATTAGGTACCAGAAACGGGGAAAGCAAGAAGGCAAGGCCTATATAACCGTATATGCGTGTTCTTTGACCCGTGCGATGTATCTCGAGTTAACGAAGACCATGAGTACAGAAGAATTCCTTTCAACATTCAAACGATTCGTCGCGAAGAAAGGGCGCCCATTGAAAGTGTATTCGGATAACGCGAAGACATTTGTTGCCGGGGCGAAGTGGATAAAGCAAGTTATGAAGGACAAAAAGTTTAATGATTTCCTGGCTAAGATGTCGATCAAGTGGCAATTCAACATGAGTCGAGCTCCTTGGTGGGGCGGACAGTACGAGCGGTTGATTGGACTTGTAAAACAAGCTATGTACAAGTCCATTGGTAACGGGTTTCTCTCCTGGACGGAGTTGGAAGATGTCATCCTGGACGTGGAAGTGACTTTAAACAACCGACCTCTCAGCTACGTAGAAGAAGACGTCCAACTGCCCTTACTAACACCGAAAACGTTGCAATTCGGCCGACCAAAATATTACCAGAACAACCAGAGCATCAAATCGAAAATCCCGATCTCCTAGTGATTTTGTGATTCGTAAAGTGATTAGAGAGAAAAACCAAACTATTGTGACTGTGTTGGCTTAACATTTAGCCCCTAACGGCATTCCCGACAGGGGTTCGACTGTATTTATTTTTCAGAATACGCAAAACAGAATAAAATAGACTATTTTAAACCTATTTCACATTTTTAAAAATGCCACATTTTTCAAATAGGGATAAAATATACTATTTTAAACCTATTTTACATTTTCCTTTATGTTATCCTTTTATCCTTTCATTTACTTTCCCTAATTTGCAAAATATAATAAAATACACTATTTTAATCCTATTTTACATTTACAGGAACTCAGGATTACAATTTGCAGACATGTATAAATAGTCTGTTTAAATTAAAACATACTGAATTTTCCTACTTAGCAAAATGAAATAAAATAGAACCGTATTTTACATTTACATAGATAAGGGACCAATCACTAATAATGGAAGGGGGTGTGAGGGGCGGATGGTGAGAAAAGGGGGAGGCTTCAACTATTGCATACAGCGTCATCCCCACTGGTCATCCCATGCAGTGCTTCCACTTACAAAGAAAAAAAATTTGCTAGGAAACGGCAAGGAATTTTGTTTTCAGCAAGGAAATAAGGATATTACGTTATTTCTAATAAATCCTAAGATTATAGCAATTCCCAAGCAAATTCGCATCAGGAAATGTTGAATATCCAAATCCTACTCCTGAGGAATGGAAAATCTGAAAAATTTCCGAGGCATGACCTCAAGCCTCCTGTTGCAGTTTTTTATAATTAATATATAATTTATAATTGCAACGTTTGTGGTGTTTCTCGCCCGAGAAACACACCGTCATTCAGGATAAATTATTGTAACATCAGTTTTAAACAAGGTAAAATTCATCTTCCCTAGTGCAAGGAATTTTTGTCAAAAATAAGGAAATTTTGAGCAGTTGGGAAGGAAATTATTTTTTTGAAAGTGAAAGTGGAAGCACTGGATTTACACCCGGCCATATTTTTGTATCCGCGAAGCAGATATATTGCTATCACAAACGTGACCGTACCGTACCGTATGTTAACACATAGCCATTCAGCGACGAGCTTATATAATTTAAGCCACTTTAAGCCTATCAGCGATCAGTTTACATCGATTGTTTACGTCGTGCCGGCATCTAACCTACGAATGGGCGTAGTTTGACCTCGTGTTATTCTTTGCCATTTTCACATTTTGGCTTCAAAAATATCTTGATTTTGTCTTGTTTTCGGCTTTTCGCGTGCCATTCTACTTGCGATATTATTCGGAAGTTATCCTGATCAACAAGGAGTAGTATAGGGAATGAGGGTTCTAGACCACTTTTTCGGCCCGCGATCTCACCCAACTTCCGGTCAGCGGTTTCCATATTTTCCCCCACCACCGCGGGCTCATATTTTTCTAGACCATTTTATCTGGTCTTTTTGGCATTATTTTTTCTATTATTTTTGGCGTTATTTTTGGCATTATTTTTTCTATTATTTTTTCAACATTATTTAACAATTTACTTTTTCTATTGAGTGATGTCCGTACGCGTAACTTGTAACACCATCTTCAAGTAGGTATCTTTTGTCATCAAAACAGCTGAGTGTAATTTTCTTTAGTTGGTAAGTTCCAATTTTATGTTTGATGCTTCTGATTGTGTTCATCTTATGTCTCATCCTACCTTTGGTCTTAATTACGTTCTTAAAGTTTTCATGAGTGAGCTTGTTTCTAATCACGTACTTTTTCACACCTTTAGCTGTCATTCCACCTCCGCCGCTCTCCTTTACATAAGAGTACATCTTTGACCATAACCCTATGAATTCTATCACTGGTACTCCTGCTGCTTCATCCTTAAACTTTCCGATCACCTTCTTATTGTGAGCTGAGTGGTACGGAGAATCTTTCGGATAATCTGAGTTGTCCCAACAGTCTTCCTTCTCACCGATCCTCTTGAAG
>CACRXK020016994.1:0-10946 GCA_902702795.2 Paramuricea clavata
TGAAAATTTTGGATTTTATTATCAATTATAAAGAGCGTTGTGATTGGTTAGTTAAATTTATTTCGCGACTTGTCATTGGCTGGAAAATCGTATCAACACACGTAAAAATATCGTATTTTTACGTGTGTTGCTGCGATATATATCTATATATTATATTATATTCTATATAACACTATACTTTATATAATAAATATAATTATTATATATTTACAATATATATTGTGTTCTTCCCTCGGACACCAGCTCAGTGTATGAGGCGAAGAGCAAACTACAGGTATTGTAGGCACACAATAGAAAATGATTGATACAAAAAAGTCATTTCTCATGTTTGCCCAGTGAACAAGAGCATAAAATATTTTTTTACAATAAGTGAGACAGTGTTTATGAATTAATCATATGAAAGCTTTTCATACCTAAACAAACAAAACAAACTGGCAATTTTTTTCAGAACACATCTCTAAACATTATTTGGACATTATTGACATCCTCTACTGTTGCTGTGGCATGTTATCAGCAAAGGCTGCCAGAATATTTTTCCTATTGTTAACAAATCTCTTTCTTCCTCAAAAAATAAAGTTGCTGCTCACATCAATTGATGGGTAGCTAATTGATGGATTACATCAGTTAGACTGTAATTTCGTAAATAATTTTCATATTTTCCAAAACATTTCTTTTGTATTTGTCAGCTTTGGGGGAATAGCTTATTAAAATCATTTTTGTCTATCTTACAGGTACTGGTACAAATGAAGTTGTTACCTTCGGAATATGTCGAAGGTTGTTCGTGATGATGAAAAGTTGTCTGAAAAGCAAGAGGGTATAAAAGTCACTGAAGATGTTATATGTAAACAACGAGTTTGAGTGTTTCATCAGGGGATCCAAACACGAGAAAACTGTTGAACGAAAACATTTCATTGGCTTATATATATTATTATAGTATATTGTTGTGTTTTGACTTGAATTTGTAATAGGGTCTCAGTTATTAGATGAGAACCGTTTTTTATCTAACAACAGTGATGGTATATGATTTTTAGCGTGTTTCCTTGCGGTATCCAACCTCAATCATGTGACGAATTAGGGTGAGTTCATTCGCTAATTTGCTCATGAATTATTAATGAGTTCGAGATAGCTCTATGATTAATGCAGAGCTGGGTAGTGGTATTGTAAGTACCAGTACCCATTAAGCTGGCACTCTCTCCCGTTCACAAGTAAAATCGTCTGGCATTAGACAGAGTAAAGTACTAAAGTAGGGTGCATAAGGGTACAATGCGACTCAATGGGCTAAGAAATTTATGAAAAGGTTAGTGACACAGACGAAAAAGAAAAATCCAGGTGCATATCAGTGCTGTCGCAAGGGACTCGCTTCAGGGGGGTGTTCGGTTAAATCTACCTGAAAGTGTAAAAAAAATCCATTCAGTGTACCATTTTAGGTGTACAAAAATGTTTCAGGACATATCAAAATTTTTCACAACATCAAAAAATTTCTAAAATCGCGAAATTTTCTAAAATTTTCGTAAATATACTCGATTTTTTCCCCAAATTGACAGTTACTTTTGTAAATTAACTTTCTCTTGTCCTAGGAAATACCTGAATTTGCATTATTTTACCTGAATTTCTGTGTTACCCTCCCCCCGGTTGCTACAGCCCTGGTGCGTATCCAGAGGAATTACAAACATTCGCTATGACCCTGAAGTTTTACTTTGCAAAGGCATATAAATATGTTAGAAAGAGTTTTGATTTAGGGTTACCACATCCATCAGTGATCAGAAGACTGGTACACTGCTATGGATGGGGGAGCCTGGTTTTACCAAGGAAGCATTGACAGCATTGAAAGCAAAAGTTCTGGCTGAAAAACAAGATGGTCAGGAAGTCCTTTGCGCACTGATGTTGGACAAGATGTCCATATGCAAGCATGTACAGTGGGATGGCAAGAAATACCGTGGGTTTGTCGACCTTGGTACTGGCCTTTAACAACGACTCACTGCTGGAAGCCACTGAACCTCGCAAACAAGGTGCAGTGCACCACTGGCAAAGGTGGCAAAACAAGGTGCAGTGCACCGCTGGCTACAATATTGCGTTCCAAAATCAGTAGTTGTCCAATGAAATAAGTGAAAATAGTTAAGTGAAATTATTATCCTATTTTCTGAATAATTTATTATATTAATATATTAATTTTGTCTCAATCAATTATATGTATGTTTAAATCCAATAGCAACTGGTAAATGTCATTTTTACAAAATTCCAATTATTCTGCAAATAACAATTCTGGCCTGTTATTCCTTATTTCTTAACTACTTGAACACGTTTTGGCCTGTTCAGCTAAGCCAAGATTGCTACATTTCCATTTATTTTGACCATTTGTGTTAGTGTACAAATTAGGCTAGCATAATTACTGTAGGTGCTAACCATTAAGTGGAGATTGACATGCATAGAATTGGATGAGCAGCTTATTTAATTAAATTGGTGTTGTATGTATTTTAAAATAAAGAATACATTTTGTTGTGATTTGAAATTGAATATATTATTTATCCTTATTACTAAATGTAATTATATAATTATCTTGGAAAATCTTTTTTTGAATAAAGTTTTTTTTTAAATAATTATTTACTGTCGTTCCAATTGAAGTGTTCCTCAAATATTGATTCAATACATTACCTCGGACTGATCAATTCATTTGATCAAGTTCCTCAAGATATTCATACACTTCGTAGTATAATTGTAAACTTCCTGTTGAATAGTTTGAATGCACCAATCACCTTTGTGGTTTGTGCAACTAACCAATAATAAATAGAAAGGAAGTGACCAGAAATGATCAAATACTTGAAATTGGCTCTTTCACAGGAAGTGTATGAATATCTCGAGGAACTTGATGAAATGAGATGCTTGTGTGATGTTATTCTGAGTGCATATCCACACCAGGCAGGCTTGAAAAATATGCCGGGCCACAGTGGGATTCGAACCTACGACCTTTGGAATACTAGCCCAATGCTCTGCCAACTGAGCTACCCCCGGTAAGGTCAGTTCGAGTATGCGATATTTCAGAACTGTGTATAGTTCCTTCGATATCAGTGTATTCTAATAATCATGATATTTGCTGTGTTGGTGTAATGTACTCAGGTGAATAAGATCCTTATGTGATGTTACTCTGAGTGTATATCCACACTGGGCAGGCTTGAAAAATATGCCTGGCCACAGTGGGTTTTGAACCGACCTGACCGCATAGCTCAGTTGACATAGTATTCATATTGGGATAGTATTCCAAAGGTCATAGGTTCGAATCCCACTGTGGCCAGGCATATTTTTCAAGCCTGCCTGGTGTGGATATACACTCAGAGTAACATCACACAAGCATCTTATTCACCTGAAGTACATTACACCAACACAGCAAATATCTTGATGAAATGAATTGGTGAGCCCAAGGTAATGTATTGAATCAATATTTGAGGAACACTTCAATTGGAACGACAGTAAAGCCAATAAAAATAAGGTATGAATCACATAAAATGCAGATATCAAACATTGTAACTCGAGCATAAAAATGTGCATATTTGTTCTAAAAGGCAATTGTTCCTTGAATGTTCAATGAAATAGTGCCATCACCTTTTACAAGGAAGACCATTATAAAGAAATACACTTGACTTTCTTCACCCTGTACTTAGTACAGAAATACCACATTTTCTTGATAAATTCATACCTGAAAGTGGAATACATACAGGTCTAAAAAACTTTAATGGTGATATAAGTGCTTATTCATAGCAGTACGGTTTTCAACAAGCTATATTTGTTTAAGTTTACTTACTGGAGATATTATAATACTCGTGTTTTAAAGAATCTTGACAGTCAGTTGCAACATATATCACTACTGGCTGGTGCAGACAATTTTTTCCCACCACTTGATGGCAGTGTCTCGGCACAAGAAGCAGAAGTGCCAGCTAAAAAACCAACAGAAGACTGACTCCTTTGTCATTGTTGTAACATTAGTTGTTTTGTTTAGTTTTGTTGGTTTTAAGAAGAAGGCCCAGATATAAGGCAGACTATAATTCTTCTTCTGTAGTACGGTGTGGTTGATATTGAGAAAGTTGTTTAATTTCATAATTTTGTGGTTTTAATTTAAATCAAGGATCACACAAGAGGTTTTTGATAGTTTACTATCCGTCCTCAGGCTAACAAATTGTTCTTAAATTTCATTCAGTGTGTTTTACCAAGTTAATCACATCCTAACACTGAACATACTGTATTATGTTAAGTTACAAAGATATCATAAGCAATATATTTACGACAATAATACCATGGTTAACTCGGTTTCTTTTGTTTCAACAGGGATGTTTAATCACATATTTCCCTCATTACGCAAAGGATTTCTTTGTCTTCTAATTTTCCCCTGTATGCTTGATGAGGGAAATTTAGAACCAAAAGCATATCTCATTACCTCTGTTTGGAGAGCTATACCTCATTGAAAATCATCGGCACAACTATGGACAGTATCTGACGACACCGCCCCGTACACATTTGAACAATCACTTTGCCAGCTTTTATTCCCTAATCTTGAACATTTCAATTGTGGGAGAAAATTCCGTTTATGCGCATGACTAAAACGCCAATTAACACAGAGATGTGTTTCTGCGCGTGCATATATATGAAAAGTGTTCGTACCACAATCATAAGACAATCAAACAGCATTCAAAACAGGCAACACACCATGTGCGATTCCCTCGTTAACCATGGTATTACAAACTAATACCATGATATGTCGGGAAATTAGTGATTAAATGTCCCTCACCCTTGGGAGGTTTGTAGACCTCCCTCGGGTTTCGGGGACATTTAATCACTAATTTCCCTCATATGGTATTACTTATAATTGTTTGTTAATTCGCACTTATCAATGGGGGCACAGAGAAACTTGCTGCATGATCCTAAAGCTCTTTATTCTGGCAATTGCCCTTTCAACATACAGACTGAGGCTACCCTTCTCATTAGTATTTCATCCTCTTTGCTAAGCTGATTCTGTCTGTTGATATTTAATATTACCCCAGCTGGCAAATCATCCTCAATGCCCGGTTCTAAAAGTTTCAAAATCCCACAGTCACTGGTGAACTTTTTGTCACTTACTCTGCCTGCATACAGATTGGGGACAAAACTTGGGAACCCATTAGGAGAAATACTCAGCAATCAATTGAAAATTTAGCTGATTGGCTTCTGCACAAGGATGGGGTTTCAAGATAGATTTCAGTACAATCAATTATAACCCTTGTCTTGAAGCATTCAGGCATGGTTTCATCAATAACTTTGCAGGTTAGCCAAGTTGGTGAAGAAAATAAACCCACTGTAGTGTTTTGACATTTGACGTTTAAGGAAGCAAGCAACTACATGGCCAGAAATGCTGTACATTTGAGCCTGCTAATTGGTATACAGTTTTCCCCATTAGCACGGCAATTTTGCAACATGGCGCAAGAAAGCATTGTCTTCTTGAGGTCGATTATGCACAGTTAAATGCGCTTTCATCTGTTGTTTTATATACAATGTGAAAAAGTCCAAAAAAGGTTCGAAAAATAATCGTATTTACGATGTGGAGAGAATCATCAAACGGCGAAATGAAAAACATGTAAGTTTTTCTTTACAAATACTTTTTGACTATCCGTATGAAATTATAAATATGAAAATATTTGCTATTATAAATATATATATTAAATACAACTTGTTGTCAACCGTTTTATAGATTTTTTATACATTACTTATATTTTAACTTCTGAATTGTGCTTTAACTTTCTTGATACATACTAATTATACTTCAGATCCCCACCAAAGTGTAATAGCAAAGTTGTGTTGTGACTTGCTGTGAATAATTATTTTTTCCCTATTAAGACAGACCATGAGTACTTGATAAAATGGCAATGTTGGCTAATGCAAGACTGTTCTTGCGAGCCATCCGAAAACTTACCAGAACACTTAATAAGGTATAGTGCATGTTGTTCTGTTTGACATTTTGAATGAAACAACTGCATGTCATAC
This sequence comes from Paramuricea clavata, assembly GCA_902702795.2. Classification (NCBI taxonomy): domain Eukaryota; kingdom Metazoa; phylum Cnidaria; class Anthozoa; order Malacalcyonacea; family Plexauridae; genus Paramuricea; species Paramuricea clavata. The sequence continues at coordinate 6,007 of CACRXK020016994.1, forward strand.
ACTGTACTGCAGTTATATTTTACCATTCAAGTTTAAATTTATTTTCTGAAAACCCTCCAAAGCCAAGTCACGAGAAGCTTCAAGAGGCAGGTCATCACTTTGCTGCAGGGATATTATCTGCTTTGAAGAGTTCATCAGTGTCTCCATTTTATGTCAATATGAAGCTTGATGTTTGGAGATTCCTTACATACCAGGAAGGTACAGCTTCAGAACGAGTTAGGTTGACATGCTAGTTGCTAGTTGCGAGTTGCTAGTTTAACAAAATGAAAATACACAAAATACTTGTTGTGGCGTAAAAGAAGCACAATAAGAACAGAAAAAAATCTGTTAACTTTGTGGCTCAATTAGATGTTCTGACAGAAAAGACTAAGGCCCGTTTCATACGCCGTACTTCACATGTATCGAATACATTAAAAACAATAGATAATGAGGAATTTCAGCTCATTACCTATTGTCTTTAATGTATTCGGCGCATGTGAAGTACGGCGTATGAAACGGGCCTAATAAACACGAAAAATCGTACGTTTGTTTAATATGAATTCATTGCTTGATGATTGGTATACATACAACTACAAAAGACACTCCTTAATATAGGCTTAGACTCCGTTTACACGGTACCGGACGAAATTCGTCCTTTTTCGCCTGTTTACATGCAAATTCGTCCTGATAGGGGGTCTCGAATTCGTCCGGTTCTGTGGTTCTCGTGTGTTTACACGGCTGAAATGGACGAATTTCAAACCGGTCCCAAATTCGGGCTAGTTCCTCGGGTAGAGGAGAACTGATCACGTGATCGGCTAGTTGTGTTGTTTGTCAGATATAACCCAATCCCTATCTCTAAGCCTAATCCTTAATCTAACCCTTACCCTAACCTCAACACTAATCACTATAACTAACTGATGACGTAATCTGTGATGCAAATTCTTCTACCCGAGGAAGTGCCCCAAATATTGGCTCGGTAGTGTACCGTGTAAACGGGGTCTTAGCTAGTAACATGCATGAGTGTTCTGGAATAACTAATTAACCAAAGCAATATCAACATGAATAAGTAAAAATATCAACATAATTTGCAATATGCATAATAGGGCCATTTACACGGAACAAAATAAGTCGCGACTTACATAAGACGCGACTGAAATAAGACGCGAGTTTGTCATATAAAAGGTATAAAATTCTTATTTAAGTCGCGTCTTAAATAAGACATTTTGGATAACTTGAAACAACGTAAAATTATTAGCCTTGCATATTAAAACAAAAACAACCAAAACAACATAGCTATAGCAAGTAAATAAGACTAGAGCCGTATAGAGAACCATTTATACGATAACTCGCTTATATAAGATGCATCTTATATAAGACGCTTATATCAGACGCATCTTATGTAAGTCGTGACTTATTTTGTCCCGTATAAATAACCCTATTGTTTCTTTCATAATCAAACTATATAATTGTATGAATTGGCTACATTCCCTCTCCCACACTAATTTTTAGTTTGATTTTGAACCCTCTAACAGCTATAAGTTCCATTTCATTATCAGTAGGTCTCGCTCTAGGATCTAGGAAGACAACATTGTTTTCCAAGGGCAAAATATTAGACCTTGATCTCTTGTGTTTTACACATTCCTTGCTGATGCAGTATCTAAAAGTTGTAGGAACTGCCACTCCCTTGTTTGGTGGGCAAAACAACCCTTTCACTGCTAAATGCAGATCCCCTTTTTCAATTGGTTTGGAGCATAATAGTCCGGAACAATGCGCAGTTTTTGGATGGTCCTTTCGCGTAATAAACCATTCTTGAGTATTTTTGTTTGCTGAATGTCGTAAGAAGGCCCTAGCGTTGGTGTTTTCTGCCCCCTCTGGTAGCAAAACGTCTTTCGGGATGCTAACCGGAGCATCTCTAAAAATCGTGTTTAATTTTGACTTTGTGAGACCTACTTGCTGTATCAAGTTGCTCTCCTCCTTTATTCCAAGAACAAACAGATACACCCAAATCAGATGCTTACAAAGTTCATTAGGTTTATTCGATTTAAAAGGACAGGTGCATGAAGGAACCTGACAAACGCTGACATTATATTCTTTTCCAGAGCTTGAAATGGTATATCCGTCTTTCGTTTTCACTGGCGCTCGAAATTCTAGAAACAGCTATTTTGTGTTTGCTTGTTTTTGCTTTTTCTAAGGACTTTCGAAATAGGGAACTTTTCTTTTTCCTGAACACCCTTGGTCTTGAATCTTTCGGCAAGGAGTTATCCGATGATGATGATGAGTATTCATCAGTGTCGTCGAACATACTAACATGGCGCTTCTTTGCTGTGGTTTTCTTGGTAGCTGAGGAGATATTTCGCCTTCTTTTTTTGGCTTTCGTTGGTCTATGGCTGCACTGGGGATCAATAATTGCGGTTCTTGTGGCTTCTTCTCGACTAACAACTGCATCTGGATTGCCATATATGTCCATTTCTTTCACTATTTGTTCTGCTCTTCTGACCTGATTACTGTTTTCTCTTTGTTGAAGTTGTGGTTGGGTGGGTCCTGTCCCATAAACCTTCTCACCTCTACTCTGACGAAGCCACATTTTCTCAAGTAATACACTTTCTGCAACATCTTCCAATGCTGCATCAATAAGACTGATGTTTGAATTGCCCCTTTTTTGAAAACTAGAGTTCACAGGCTCTGAAAGATTAGTCGTTGGCGCGTTATAAAGGGGGCAATATGCTTTGGAAAAGTGTGTCTTTCGTTCCACCCACCACTGAAGCCAATGACAAAGGTGTTTACGTTTCTCATGTTTTGCATTTATAAAACTTTTAATCGCTTCATGAGCAGCTTGAAAACCTGCAGGAGTGGCCGCCTCCCTCAAATTATTGCCAAGTTTCTTGAACTGATGTTTCGACTTTCTACTATTAAGTGTGTTTGCGTGTCTATGAAGTGATTGGAGATAGTGTAACTCACAACCTTTGGTGCGCTGCAGGACGTCTTCGCCAAAAACCGACTTCAAGGAAGCCCAGTTTGCTCCTGCTTCATCGCAGATAAAACCAGATGGATCAAAAAATGCATCCTCATTCCCACTTTCCTTGCGTAATACTTCGTTAAACAAATTCCAAAACAGTACGAGATTTTCTTCATTTTCCGAATTACATTCCATTATAGCGAGTTTGACCATTCGACGAAGAACAGGATGATATACACTTGCAGTTAAGGTAACAAAATTTTTGCAACGATTGTGCTTGCCGTCAAAATGACAGTACTCTGTAGAAAGCACGTGATCACCAGCATGATCCATATTTATCGCCATGTTCGCCCGTAATTTACTGGATTTAAAGACGTAGCTAGGTCGCTCATTGATGGTTCTGTCATTGGCTTTGTAAATAAGAAATGGATCTTTCATGTCTGTTTTCCTTTTTAGGACAGATATGGCTTCAAAGCTGTGCCCATGTGGACGTTTTTGTTTGGCAGCTAATTTCTTTGCATTCTTAATTGCATGAACATCAGAGAATTGCTCGGCCACATCTTCAATTTCATCCACGTACCATCTCCCTCGATCGAAGCAATAACGGACTGAAAAGACATTTGTGTGGGGGTTACTTTTGGCATTTCAGCAAATTTATCTTTCAATTTTTTAAGATGTTTTACGTTCTTTTTCGGGGGTTTTACTGGGCAAGTATGAATGCCATAATGGTAGACAGTTATCGTATTGCCAGCTTTTGGAATTTCCCAACTTTTTCTGGCCGAACAGGGAACATACACCAATCTTGTGTTACAGTGCATACAGTTGCGTTTCTGTCCGCTTCCTATGAATTGTGTTGTATTTGGTTGACTAAATTCTTTCAAAAACGAACAATGTTTACTGGGGCACTGATGCGTACCAGAACAATTTGCTATTCTTCTTGTACCAGTAAAACCTTTTCGAGAAGAAGGAACATACCGTTGCCACTGCCTGCCATCTTTCGCTGCTTCCATTGCATTTGAGTCACCAGGTACTTTAATCTTGAAAATTAGTGTACCATCTATATTTAACGGCAACTTTTCAACATTCTGGTGTTCCACCCCTCCCAAACACTTTCATTAAGATATGTTCGGTTACCAATTACTCTAAGTGGATCGCTGAGTTCATCACTTGAATGACTCTCTTGATCACTTGAATGACTCTCTTCATCACTTGAATGACTCTCTTCATCACTTGAATGACTCTCGTCATCATTTGAAGTACTCCGTTTATCGCTTGCATCACTCTGTTTATCACTTGCATCACTCTTTTGATCAATTGCATTAATCTGTTCGTCCTTTAAATCAAACTGTTCATCAAATGTTGAGGATTTTGCAGCAAAATTACCAGAAAGATGCGGACACTTCTTATTATGAGGTTCAACAATGAAGCAGTCATCAGAACTGTCACCCAGAGCAGCATATCTGTTGTTTAAGGATAAAGGCGAAGAGGAGTCGATGTATAAATTGGGATTTATATAATCATAACGATCTTCTTTTTCATCATGCTTCTTTTCATTCTTTGGATGTTCGATAACAAGTTGTTGTCTTAATGTTGGATTACATTCATAATTCTTCTTTGTTTGAGCACTGACCACAGGATTGTAATGATCATGTGAATTGGTGAGATGGATTGTACGATGTGAAGAGATGCCAGGCTTGTTTGGTTCGACAACAACATTCCTAATACCATGATCTGTTGCTTGTATAACATCAACTGTGATTCCTGTACAATTGGCTACAGCATGGAGACACAGATCAACAATATCCTGGTCATATAAACCTTTCTCCTTGTATAAACGCCACTGCTTCACCATGTCAATGTTACCCAGGAATGGCCCATAAAAATCTAGGTTGTTCATTATTTCGACTTCTATGATGTTCAGTAACTGGGATGTACTATCAATTTGGACACCAATATGTTGTTCTGTCAAGACCACAAATAATGAGTAAATAATGCAGTGACCATC
>CACRXK020016995.1:0-10946 GCA_902702795.2 Paramuricea clavata
CTATTCAAAGCATGATGACTCATATTTATATGCCACTCTTCTAGGCAAAGTCTTTGACCATAGCGATTATTTGTGGTAATTACTTTAGAGTTTTCCCACGCAATCTCGTTTCTCACACCAAACACGATCAGAGAACAGGAACAAAATGCGCTGAACCAATGCAGCAATTCTGAGAACAATGAGATATGGATGAAGATAAATTGACTGAATGTCAATGACTTTCATGAGGAGGCAGTGGATTGTGGTGATTGTGTAGTTTTACACGAAAAGGAATTCAAACTACTGCGCTTTAAATATTGTTTATTAGTCTTTGATACTATAAAATTGAAGTTTCTTGAATTTGTTCTTCATTACACGCCATATTAAAAGATGAAATTGTCTACACTTTAAAAGTTCATAATCTTGAAAGAATGCCTGGTGTTGCTAGGTATCTACAAAGGCAGAAAATATGTTCTGTCGCAATTACATAAAATCTGAATTCACATATTTCAAGATTAGGCGGAAGTGACCTATATCCTGTATAATTTTCACTATGGCGCGCGAGTGAATGCTTCCGCATTTTGAGGTGTGGCATATAGTAAAAGTGTTATTGCGAAACTCGTAAATTTTAACATTTTTATCGCAATTTACAAAAAAACTGCAGGGTTTATCGACAAGAACTTTTTAGAATTGGATTCAGGGTGTTTAAATTCGTATTTTTAACTTAGCGAGGTGTACAGTGAAACTAAACGTTTGACGGCACTAGCTCACGGCCATGACTGCAGGAGAACGTTGCGCAGTGAAAAGCAACGACTGTCGTGACTGATATATGACAGTTAAGCAATTTGCTGTCAGTTGATGATAACAGTACCTTAGATAGGAAGTGAATGACGTCAGTAGCGTAGCCATGGTTTACAACTGTAATATAACTGACGTAATACAAACAAGACGCATGAAAGAGTTTGTTATGTCGCCTGCAGTTTGCAAAGTATGCAAAAAAACGCGTGTGTTAATATAAACAGAATTTTTGTTGCTTAAAAATACTGCAGTGTGGCTTTAAAATACTGCATGTTGTTGTATGTATAGTAGTGACGAATTTTACGAATGCATAGAAACTTGTAAAAGAGGTGCATGTCATTCGCCAATCAGCGGCAAGTGCGCGCATAAACCTTCCTGTTAGATCGATTATCTTATTGGATCTATCAGTCATGAGTGTGTGTTGGCATATCCTGATGAGGATAGACATGTTTCTATGACTTCCATGTGAGATAAAATAACAAAATTTGAGGCTCTACAGCGTTGCCCACTTACAGTTATACTGTTATAGAGTAGAATTTATACTTTATAGCTCAATATGTTTGTGTCACATCCAATAAACATAGTTATTCTGATTCGCAACATTCGTGACAGGGCTATATAACACTTCCAAACAATTCATCTATACGAAACGGAATCTTTTACTTCCTATGCACCAGTCAATTTTTTCGGGAAACCTGGGAAAGACCGCCTGCCATCATAGACAATCCAGAAGACAGGGACTGGAAACGCAAGCTAGAATATGATGACAAATCGTGACATCCGTGATGTGCCTGTCACGTAGCAATTACTTGGTTACCACGGTAACAAGTCTTTAAATTTACATAAAAACAAAGGCAAATGCGTGTAGTTTATGCAAAATATGTCGTAAAAAAAGCGTATTATCTGAATTTTGGGATCGTAGTCGTGGAGCGGCTATACTAACAAAGGTAGATACGTTCAAATTTTCATTTATTTCTATTTTATAGTGACGCTAAATGTAAAATTTGGATCGTGCTATCGGTAAATCGCGTTTATAGCGCCCTGATCGCGTACGCAGCAATTATTTCCAGAAAATACTGCCAAAACTAACCCTGTAACTACAAACTTAACCTGTTTTGTCTTTGACGATGAAGCCATTTGAAAGCACAAGATTGTAATCTATCGAATAGGCTATTTTTTATATCAATTTGGTATCATATTCAGCCAAAAATGTTTACTGAATTTGATTGACAGAATTACGAATGTTGTTCGCCGGCAATTGTTATCGTCATATTATCCTGAAAACTCGCTGGCAAAACTAACCCTGCAACTGAAAAATAAACTATTTTTGTATTTTGTGGTCAAAGTATGTGAAATCACAAGATTGTAATCTATCGAATAGGCTATTTTTTATATATCAATTTGGTAACTTATTTGCCCAAAAATGTTTACTGAATTTGATTGACAGAATTACGAATGTCGTTAGCCGGCAATTGTTATCGTCATATTGTTCTGAAAACTTGCTGGCAAAACTAACCCTGCAACTGAAAAATAAACTATTTTTGTACCTTTTGGTCAAAGTATGTGTAATCACAAGATTGTAATCTATCGAATAGGCTATTTTTTATATCAATTTGGTATCATATTCAGCCAAAAATGTTTACTGAATTTGATTGACAGAATTACGAATGTTGTTCGCCGGCAATTGTTATCGTCATATTATTCTGAAAACTCGCTGGCAAAACTAACCCTGCAACTGAAAAATAAACGATTTTTGTATTTTGTGGTCAAAGTATGTGTAATCACAAGATTGTAATCTATCGAATAGGCTATTTTTTATATCAATTTGGTAACTTATTCGCCCAAAAATGTTTACTGAAAATTTGACGGCCAAAATTACTTTTGCGCCAACTAGAAGATGGCCATTTCTGTTGCCCCCACTTCGAATCCTGTAACTATAGTTTAATTAAATAAAGTTCAGAGTTTGTAATTTACATATTTTGAACAAAAATAGACCTGTGGATGCACTTGTCCCGTTTTGAAACTTATATCGGGTCAAACAAAGCCAAAAACGTCCTTTGAATGCTTGCGTAATGTTTTTCACTGTAAAAAAGTCGCCATTGCCATTTGTTGTTGTCCGGCAAAGTTTGTACCGGCTAACTTCGAACCCTGCAACTACAGTTTAAATAAAGTTCAGGGTTTGCAATTTACATATTTAAAACAAATATAGACATGTGGATGCATTTCTCTGGTTTTTAAACTTATATTGGGTCAAACAAAGGCAAAACCCACCTTTTAATGATTGCGTAATGTTTTTGACAGCAAAAAAGTCGTCATATTTGCCATTGGCATTCTTGTTGGCATTGTCGAAAGTTAAGAGTGTTAAACATACAAAACTCACCGTTAAAATAACTGAAACCTTGTTTTTATTTCTTTTAAATAATGGATGCCTTAGCAAAAAGGGTTTTCGAGAAAGAAAGGATTTGTTGTCAATATTAAAAATGGAAGGTATATTAATTTAAAAACCGAAATTGCCAAATTCAAATTTTAAAATGTAGATCAAGGAAAACTTCGAAAAGATAACTTCAATCAATTTATATAACGTAATTACAGTGAAGCAAAATTGAATAAATATACGTAAACTTAATTAAAGTAAACTAAAATAAGCAAACAAACCTGAATCGTGCCTGAAAGTCCACCACAAATTGGAAATCAAAATTTTGAACAAGCTCGAAAATTCTCTGCACTCGTCTCTGAATATTAGCAGATCCGTTTTATAAACTTTACACACAATGTGGTATACCTAACTCCCTTTTCGGTGTAGATTATTTAAACAATTTTCCAGTATATAAAGAGCTGTAAAACAGCAGACAAGTACCGGTCTACAATCTATCGCTTTATTCTTTTTCGAAGCAACAGGCGCCATTCAGTAATTCACTCACATGGCATGATTGGCACAAGCGTCACGCAAGCACATCACGGATGGCACGCGCAAAACATTAGGCGTTTCCAGTCCCTGTCTTCTGGATTGTCTATGGTCAGAGTTTGTGCTAGAAAACTTCTTCGACTGGCCCCCAGGTGATGACCATTTGCCTTCAAGGCACCACACTTCTCGTACAATTCGTTTTAAATTTGTTAAATCACCGGTCCACTTTAGACGTACTCCATCGTAAGACATGCCAGGCAGTTTAGTGCAACTAGCACTAGTAAGAAAGGAATTCAGACAACTATTTTCATTTGTATTAGCAACATTTTGATGGAGCCTATTAAGAGCACGTCCTTCCGCCATTATGATACCCAAGGTGTTTAGGAATCAAAAAGCGTGAGGTGTTTAATTTAAATATCTTTTTCGGATTTTCCTAGGTAGATTAAAAAATATAGCCTTCCACACATTTTTGGTGAGGATTAAAACATTTTTTATTATATAAGGTATAATGCTTTATAAAGATTTTGAGCACTGATAAAACACATGTGAAAATTACTGCTTTTCAATTATGATCGCTTTCCTGTAAAAATTTTCGCTTTTCAAAGACCGTCCTTTATCCCCAGGCCGACGGCGCGAAGCGCCGTGCGAGGGTACTAATTCCCCCCGGCTGTTTACACCCAGGAAAACGAAAGCATTTGCGAAGTCTAAAGGTCATCAATTATCACGGGCGTGGGTCACCAACTGTGTTGGGTGGGTGGTCATCCTCACTGATCTCAAAAATATGGCGGACTGTCATGAATAGCGGACACTGATTGGTCCAATTTAAAGTTTGCATTATACCGACTGCATAACGACAGCGAAATAGCAAACATTTCTTGATTTGATCACAAGAATAAGAACCTAGGTACAGCAGAAGTGTAACTCGAGACGGTTCCCATATTGTTTTACGTCCACGAAAATTTTAACTCGCTCACGCCATTCTGGCTACTACAACCGGAAGTTTTTATCAGGTTTTGGTAGGTACAAAGTGCCGGTTGTATTAGCCAGGATGGCGTGATTGATGACGAATTGCTTGTAAATACGAGGACAAATACTTGGTTGAGTTACATTTCTGCAGTACCTTCTTATTCTGTGATTTGATGATTGACAAATTTCTTGCAAATATATTTCATTTTTGCTCACATTTTTTCAAGATTTTGTAAATTTCAAAAGCTCTCTCAGAAAGAAACTGCGAAAGAATCGGCTAAAAGAAGGGAGCCGACGTGAACGAAGGTAAGTTTGTTTTAAATATTGATTTTATAATGGCTTGAAAACCCGACGGCCTTTACGTATATGAAACAACTAAACAAGACAGCACACAATTTGATATTGATATTGAATTTTTTAATTAAATAAAAAAGAAATCAAAGTTATTTGCAAGCTAGAATTTAAAATCATTTTATTGCAAACTTAAAGTTTATATCGATAAAGCCATTTTAAAAGGTGGTTTAGTTTTATAAAGAACACTAGTGACTTTAAGACGTTTTCGGAAGCGCTTGCGGTTAAATTTTACCTTAAATTGAGGCTTATATACGTATAATAACATAACTAACATATATATATTTTGGGAAATTAATAATTTTGTAATTAATAATTTTGTAAGGGACGGACCATAATTTTTTGGAAGGGGGTTATGAGCATTTCGTCAATGCAAACAATTTTTTTTGTGTTATTGTCATTGCAAACAATTTTTTGCGTGCTTCCTTCTGCAAACAATTTCTTGTCCATCTGATTGCATTATAAATTGATATATAGTTTAATTTGTGCCCAATTTCACTATCATATGTATCAACAACATGTGGTGTTGTCAGAAATATAAATTTAATATGTAGACAACAGACATTTAATTGGGGTTTTTTATATACACTGGTCAGGGCCTTTTGTTTTAAGGATTTTCCCGGGGGGAGGGGCATTTTTTGAAAAGGGACCTTTCTGTGAGACAATATATTTGAGGCGAACAGCAATGGCTGAAGGCCACCGGTCTGGCCAACATACCACGCATGAATAAGGGGGTCTGTGGACATACTCCACCAGAAAATTTTTGAAATATGAAGCCCGGAAATGCCATTTCCAGCATTCTGAGCATCCAAGTTTGCTCTAAAATTGATGCTAACTACACTTGTATTTGATAAAAGAAGGAAAAATGCACAAAAAGTTAAAAAAAATTAACCATAATTTATCATTAGTTATTATAGGGGGATAGCAATGGCTAAAGGCTACGTGTGTGGGGGCATACTCCCCAAGAAAATTTTTGAAATAGCATACTTGTATTTGAAATAAAACAAGAAAAAATGCACAAAAAATAAAAAAAATTATTAACACTAGAAAAACATACCCCCCCCCAAAAAAAAATAAATTAAATAAGCCCCCAAATATTAAAAACAACACAAAAAAGACCAAAAAATGACTGTATTCAATAGATTAATATTTATATATAACCCATATGTAGATTGCGACATGTGCCCAGCGTCTCCCATCCCAGGGCCTTTGGGGTGAAGACCCTGGGTATGTCGGTGAGCGCTCTGTTCATTGTTATTAAACCTTGGTTGATGTTAATTGCATAATCTCATTAGCTTGCAAACTATTTTTTTCCTCGTCTCTATGTGTGCAAACAATTTATTTGCACTTTTTTGCCTTTGCAAATTATTTTTTTAAGAATTTTCCATCCCCCCCCCCTCGAAAATATAATGGTCCGTCCCTAATTAAAAGTGATCTTTTTAGGCGATTTTTCGTTTGTAAGAATATTCTTAAAAATTTTCGTGTTACCATGACAACTACTTTAGATACTTCATGTTCAGAAAATACAATGGTTTTGTCAGCAAGGCGAGGGTTTCTGCATGCATGTATTTTCTAGTATATATACAATAAGCAGAAAAATACACTGATGCTTGGAAATACCATATTTATTTCTCTTGAGATATCATGTTCAACACTCGAAATAATTCGGGTTTTTCCACGCACATTGTATTATTCTCTATTTAAACAGAATAGAATAAGACAATTATTTTCGACTTTTGGCCTGTACTTTCGACCTTAACTTTTAGCCCTCGACCACGAATTTCGGCTCTCGAATTTGACGTGTTAATTGATCGGCTCTCGAACTTGACATGTTAATTGATTGAGTACTCTCGAAACTTGACTATTACCCAAAATCCCCCAAACCAGATCGCGGTATCGCTGATCTTGTATATTTCCCGTAGCAGTCTCGCTCGAATTGGTTTTGATAAGAACTATCAGTTTCAATATCTTAGGCGTACGAAACAGGGGGCAAGGGGGTGGAAAGAAATAATCGAATGATCATGCTAGAAAAAATCAAGAAAATTCGGGCAGATTTATCAGAAAATAGGTTAAATTCAGGTAATTTCATTACATTCTTCTAAAACCGGCCCCCCCGGAAAGCATCAGCCCCGTACGCCTATGAGTTTCATTTCTAATGAATCTGCCCAGTTTATTATGAGATCAGTTCTACCCTCGAAACGGAAAACGAGCGAAACTTATAGAACTCGACACACATGACATTAATGTTCACCGGACAAGATTCTATCCGCGGTGACGTAATGCACAATAAAAGTATCAGGGGGAAGAGTCACCTGATTGATACGTCAACGTTGACTTGATCAGTGGAAGTCCACGAAAGAATTACGTGAAATATGTTCTGAAGTTGGATCATAGAAAGGAACACTCGAAACGGCAATGCATGCGAATTATATAAGCCCTATTATTTATGTTTGTTTGTTAGTTAAGGCTAGTTTCGCTATTCAATTTCGCAGTCTTTCGACCCTGGATATTATAATATATTATAACTATACATTTGTTGTTTTAAGATACGCACAAGAAATTGACACCTCATGTATATTTACGTTTTTATACTTTTAGACTGACATTGGGACGTGGTATGAAGCAGTTTATATTCCAGTCAAATCTCAAATGTATTGGATATAAATAAAATTTTCAAAAACGTGGGAACTCGCGTTCAAACAACATCAAATTTGCGGCATGGACTAATTTGAGCATTAAAATTTCTACTACGACATGCATATTTGGCAAAGATTCGTGGATAGTGCGATGAAAAGTTGGCCACGCCATTAACTCGGATCGGAAAATAGTATTTCCGGTATATATATATATAGCAACCTGCTCTGGCAAAACTTATCACATCATCCTATAGTAATTTACAGCGAGTTCATTTTCTTAGCCACCGCTACTAATTTTTACGTTAAAAGTAATTCTTTATGAAGTGAAACCAGCATTTTACAAAACGTTTGCACAGGCTTTTATATAAACTTCATATTCAGACTGGTGATAAAGATTTTTCCTGTTAGACTTTTAGTTAGACTTTTTCCAGTTTATCAGAACCCACCTTCTCTAGATCCGACGAGGCAAAAGTCGAGCCCTTTTCCCAATGATTGCAAATTCAAAAATATTATGAACCAAAAACTCAGAACGATAGGACCAAAACGTAGAATCCAGAGTTTAATAGGCTCCTTGGAAACCTCTTTTACTATGTTCTGTTGAACAGGTGCCATGCATTAATTCGGTTAAGAGAATATGCGTCGCTTAGCCTACAGTCAAACTTGCTATAGTCGTTTTAGTATATAGGCTATATAGTAATTCTAATCAATAAATCAGTAACTATAGATAGTCAATATATGTTCTTCCAGCAGCAAGATTTATTCACCCATCAAAACGTTCACCGATGCATGTTACTATAGCACATTGTCATTATATACTAAAATTATACTTTTTTATTATAAATAAATTAATTTTATACTAAATATTAAATAACTTAATGTACTTAGCATGCCATATATATGTGGTCTTTGCGTGTCATGAAAATGATAAACAAGATAATGTGAAAATAAGAAGTAAAAATACACAATATTGCGAGTTATTCGTTAATTCTTTTAGAAATAGTTCAAATTTAAATTTAGAGCTTTTATTTTGTCGAAAACTTATAAAATACAATAAAATTTTCATTCATGTTGAAGATAAATTATAGGGATAAGGACGATCCAAAGGTTAACCCTGTATATATTAAGGATCCCCATAGTGCTTCTGCATGTCGAGTCGGACACATAGACACAATTAATTAATATAAAGAATAAGCAGATAACTAAGTAAATATTTTTTGTGTGGTGCTCACAAAAGCATATGCGAGTTTGTCGACGCGAGCCTCGATTAAACTGACAATAGGACGCCGCGGTAAAAGATTCAGAGATCCCAAGAATAATGCAATTATAGACACTGTTATCCTAAATTTTCTACACCGCTCTTTCCTAAATCATGCAGCCCCTTTCTTTCTTTAATCAGACTCGCTTTGAAAGGGAATGAATTTATAACAGTCCTCTGCATGTATATTGTTGGTTTATATAAATGGACAGGAAGTTCAAGTTTAACAGTTAGCTACTTCACTGTTACCCCTAAAAAATTTGGCTTAAGTTCGGCAGTAATACCTACAAGCAGAAATAGTTTTTAGTTTAGTTTTAATAAGCTCTCGTACATTATTATAAGGGCAAGCTCCAATGCAACGTTTAAATAAGTACCCAAATATCAATGCATTCCAAGCCATATCAATTAGATGTGTGCTAATGACTGTCTCTGCATACATTCTTACAAGATTATCAGGGACATTTGGCTTAATGTTTTATAATAACATTATGAAATTAGAAACTATAAGTTAAATTTTCTCTTGGGCAGTTGCTTCGACCACTATGTCTATGGCTACTTGCTTTATGGCTACCTACTACAAATCCCTGGCTACTATATGTATATGGAAGAGTTTAAGAATATATAAACTATTGTTTGTTCAAAGTCGAGTATTGTCATAATGTCATTATAATTTTGGTCAAATGTCCACAATATACCTTACAGTATTAAAATTCGCGCAGTACTAGAATTCGCGCAGCGCTGGGTGCGCAAATTTTAGTACTGCGCGAAATATAATCCGCGCGAAAATCTTTGTGGTAGTGAAGATAAAGCGTGCGTTCAGAATAACAAGAACTAAAACATTTATTGTATGGCTCTCATTTGCCTCATACAATAATAGTACGACGTGAATTTTAACATGATGTCTACAAAACATTAATTCAGCCTCATTTTGATTACTGTTCTCCCCTGTGGGATAACTGTGGTTTGGGACTTCAAGACAAATTGCAAAAATTCCAAAATCGAGCAGCAAGGGTGATTACCGGAGCTGACTACGATGTAAGATCGTCTGAAGTCCTAAACAAATTAGGCTGGGAAACCCTGGCTAGGAGACGAGAATAAAACAAGCTAGTATTGATGTATAAAGTCTTGGGGAACCACACTGCGCCAAACCTTAAATATCTTTTTCTCTCGGAGAAATGCATCGCAGAATATTTATGATGTACGCAATAGCAAAACTGATCTCTCGTTAAAAAACCCGAAAACGGAATTTCTAAAGAAAACATTTGGATACAGTGGAGCAATTCTATGGAATAGTCTCCCGCAAGATGTCAAGGCGGCTGAGTCAATTACGTCATTTAAAACAATGGCGAAATTGCATTTAAGCAGATGATAAGCTAATTTCTCCAAAACCAAATGATGGGAGGACAATATAGATTGTGGGCGGGAGGGGGGTTAGTTTTGCGTGGGGGTGGGTGGGTACTTGTTTAGGGGGTGGAGGTTTGGGAGGAAGATGATAAAATTTTAGGGTGGGGTTCTTACATATTTTGTTCTATATATAATTAACATTTAGCTCTTTGTGTGTATACGCCCTTCGTGGAAACCAGTTGTAAATAATTGTCGAAGTTAGCGTATTGAAATAAAGTTTTACATACATACATACATACATGGTATCATATTTCATAATATAACGAGCAATGTAAACTAGCCATACATTTCGCCGAACATATACTTTGGCCCCTTTGGACATATCTTTTTCGTAATAGTCTCATTCGAACTAGCCTGCGAAGCGGCTATCAGAGAAAGGACAGCCTGCAGGAAACTCCATGCTTTGCCGTATTTACTCGTTCTCTCAGAGGACGAGAAATCTGATTTGTTCAAAATAAAAAAAAAAATGCTAATGTATGCTAAAATTTATACAAACACGGCGGATGTATTAATATTGAGAGGCGTTTCTTTGAGTTTTGCATTCAAGAGAGCTTAAAGGCCACGATTTACGGTTGAACAATAAAAATATTTACGAACTTGGTTCACGAAGATCTGGTGATAATGACGTGGTGTCTTCGTTGTATTGCCGTCT
>CACRXK020016996.1:0-10945 GCA_902702795.2 Paramuricea clavata
TTTTTTCGATTTCCCTATTACTCCCATATTGTTGAAAAACGTGAAATTTCAAGTTCACTCATAACAAAAATGACTCGCATCGCTAGAAAGCTCATAAAAACTACATATAAGACATTTAAACAGTCACCTAAATTTTTCAAGCGTTTTTCGAGTTATTGCTGTTCCAAATGTGAAAAATAGGCCAAAATCTGGCAAAAATCCTGGGTACTAGTCTGACAACACGGTTCCAACAGCTCATAACTCAAGAAGAACTTGCAAAATCAAGGTAGCCGTTTAAATAAATGTCTTATATGTAGTTTTTTGTAAGTTTTCTAATGATGTAACTTATACAATATAGGAGTTCACTAGGGAAATCGAACAAAAAACTTGTCATAATGGAGAAAGCTCCAAGAGGATACACGAGGACTTTTAGTATGTTATCAAGGTTGCTGAAGAGAGTGCATACGCTAATTTTTGGCTTTTTACTAATTTTTTCTGACCTATTTTCTATTTTGATCGTACTAAAAGGCCTGTTTACACTTGATATTAGAATGCTGGTTTTAGGGTTAGTAATCCAAGTGAGTATATATACACTTTAAGACCTGACCAGGAACGACTGCGAAAAATGCAGCACAAGGTCTCCTGCAAGAAACAAGATCATTGAAGTCCACCTTATCACAACCCGCACACCCGATCGCCTATATATACATGAACTTACGGTTACAGCTTAACAGCTGGCCTCTGTAGCTCAGTTGGTTAGAGCGCTGCACCGGAATCGCAGGGCCGTAGGTTCAATTCCTACCAGAGGACCTTGTGCTGCATTTTTCGCAGTCGTTCCTGGTCAGGTCTTAAAGTGTATAAAAGTACTCACTTGGATTACTAACCCTAAAACCAGCATTCTAATATTAATTCCACCAAGTGAAGTGCAAGAAACAAGATCATTGAAGTCCAACTGTTTACACTTGCAATTTCTGCTGCGATTTTAGGTGCGATTTCCTTCTTCTGATTAATGTGAAGAGTTATTAATATTGAGATGAGGGTACATACACTCAGAACCAGGGCCGTTGCGAGGGCTTTGCCTCAGGGGTGTAAGGTTAAATTTACCTGAATTTATAAAATTGTTTTTACCTGATTTTGCACTAATCAATATTTTTTTCCCAAAAGTGTTGGCGAGCGGCGGGGCATAGCAAAAAAAAAATTTCCGCACATACAAAAATTTTTCCTAATATATAATTATTTTCGCAAACATACAAAAGATTTTCCGGACATATCATATTTTTTCCGAAAATACGAAAATTTTTCCGGACATAACTTATTTTTTCAAAATTTTTTTTCAAACTTTTTCCAGAGATACAGTCATTTGTCCAAATTCACTTTCTCATGCCCTGAGAATTACATGAATTTGACTGAATTTACCTAAAAATCTACTGGAAATCTACTATCAGGGGGTGTTGCACCCCCACCCCCCCGGTCGCTACGGCTCTGCTCAGAACCGTTCATACTCTTCTTCCCGTTCACATACAATTCAAGTTGTAAAACGTTTGCCTGCGACAGTTTTAGGCAGAAGTTGTGTAGTGTATAAATCGGCCGAATAAATTAAGCCGGTTTTCCACTATAGCGAAATTTTTCGCGCGAAGCGACCTTTTTCCTATTTTCTTATACGTCAGCAAGACGTGGCAAAATGGATGCCGACAAAGGAAAAAGGTCGATTCGCGCGGAAAAAATTCGCTAGTGGAAAACCAGCTCCATAGTCGCGTTTTTTGTCGCTGCAAAAATCACCTCGTCTAATATAATCTTAAAATATTATGTTTTTGAAACGAGCAGCATATCAAATAAACATGATTTATCAAATAAGGAAACGAAATTTACAGCAGGAAACCGGTTCCACTTAGGTTAAATAAATGCAATTATCAATATTTAAATAGGCAAAATAGCTCAATTTTAGTTCCCGCTTGCCGCCATGGCACTTAAAAAATTCTTTATCCGCATTTTTACCTGAAATGGATTTATCAGCATTTTTCCCTGAAACGATTTATCAATCGTATATTCGTACGTGCGACCTCCCAAATCACAGGCGAAATTTTATGCTTGGATTGAGGTGTGGAATTTTAAAACTTTGGAAATCCGAATGCTTTTGGATTTCCAAAAATATAGTATTCGAGATAAACGTTTAAACTAGCCCACAGCGGGAAACAGTGGCGCTGAACATAACTGTAAACTGGACTTTTAGGCTTCTGGACTCTGATGTTACGTACAATGTACAATATTCAGCCATACAATGAGTATCAAAATGGATAATCTCCTAGGCTAGCATTATATAAAAGCATTTTAATCTACTGACGTCTGTTTGGATGAAGTCGAGTTTAGTCAAAGGAAAACACTACCCGACTTATAAACCAAAACCCCTCATCCTCGGGAAATTCTTGATTTTGTCTCGTCTATGAAATAACATTTCCCGCATTCAGACAGTACATTTGAGAAGAAAAACAGAGCCGTTTTAAAACAGGTTTTAAGTAGCGTGTTGAAAGCATATTGTAAAATATCAGCACGGAGCAAGATGACTTCAAAACCGGAGATGAACCGTGTCAACGAATTTAAGCAAAGACGAAATATAATATTCGTCTGCTAATGTGTCTGTAGGCCTCTGTACGAAGTCGTGCGAATACACGGCTGAGATATTTTTTGAAAAGAGATTTGGAAAGAGAGCTGGTGTGAAACATTGAAGATATCAGAAAGGTTTGGGGAGACAGTGGGAAGAGACCGTGGTTGTGGGATTACAGTGGGAAGCAAGGCTGAGCTGATCATATGGGCACGTAATAAGAAGAGATAAAGGAGAGCTGGTCTGAATCATTGAATATATCAGAATGTTTGGGGAGACAGACATCGCAGAGAAGTTGCGGGAAGCAAGGCTGAGATGATATGGACACGTAATAAGAAGAGATGAAGGAGAGTTGGTCTGAATCATTAAATCAAAAGGTTTGGGGAAGACGAAGCTAGGCGAGTTGGTCAGAGACTTCATGGAATGAAGAGATCAGAAGAAGATGTGGGTGGTAGACATTACAGAAACGATAAGAGAAGCAAGGCTGAGATGATCAAACTGTGAAGTTGCCTTAACTAAGAGGCAGTTTTCACTGAGTCTATACTTGAACTCATGAGTCCAAAATCAATCCAGGTTACTGTATAACAGTGTTTCTCAGTACGCCCACTAATTGCCCACCTGTCGTCTATATAATAATATCAACATACGTGTAATGCAACTCAGTCAATATCGCCAGATGCCATCGGGCTATTATATTTTGACACCAAAGCCATACTGCATGTTATACACATGTGAAATTACAAGCTATATATGCGAGACGTGCTGTGATCGAAGCGAAATCAATACAAAATCCACATCGTGAAAATGATTAAACGGCCACCACCTATCATTTTAATTCAACTCAACTCCGAACCAACTATCGCTGCAGAAGGAAACTTTCACTTTTTGGAATACTTAGAATTCAAATTATATCGGTTTAATTTGGATTCGTTTATAAAGTTCGAACGCGGGGACGATTGGATTCCGGATCGAATCGAAGAAACGGCGGAAAAAATCCAGGATATATGCGGCCTCCTGGAACATTTATATCCAAAATTATACGTACACGTTTCACGACAGCTGAAAGTCACATTACGAACAGAGCTTATTATTTGTGATATATTTCGATGCTTTTGTCGAACCTTGTTTAAAACTGGCATTAGTTGGCCTCGGATTCTGGCATTATTTGCGTTCGCCAGTGGCCTCGTAGTTGACTGTATTCGCGAAGGCCGACCTGAATTTGCTCGCACTGTTGTTTACTGTGTTAAGGCTTTTATTGAAGATAATTTGTCTGGTTGGGTGAAAGATCAAGGCGGTTGGGTAAGTTTAGGTTTTGGTTTTTATTAAGCAGTGGATTTTCAGATGAGCAGGGCCCTTTTTAAAAGCCCCATACAGACCCGCATTTTTTTCTCGGACAAGTTTTCCTTGACAAATTGTATTTGCTCGTGTGTCAAAACATTGACAATTTTTCCTTGGCAAGGGGGCAAGGTACTGTAGCCTTATTCCAAATCTATAGACTCATGCCAGCTATTGGACAAGAAAAATTTGTTCGTGTAATGCCGCAAAGCCAAAGGAAAATCTGAGTGTACAAGAAATATTTCTATAGTTTCTGCAAGCCAGGAAAATTTGACAAGTATACAAGAAACACTTCAGTCTATAGCTTTTGCAAACAAAAGGCAGCCTTGACGCGAAATAAATGTTTTCAAAACAACATTCCGTACACTAGCAACAAGCCGTGTAAGGGAAACTTGTCAATGAAAACGTACTCGTCTGGATGGGACTTTATCATTACTAAACAGGTTCAATATCGTCGAGATAGCTGCATCTATCTGCTTTCTATACAAACTAGGGAAGATTTGCATATAGTCTTCATGTTTTCTCGATCTTTTTTCTGTTTGTGCACCTTCAAAAAAAAACCCATTGTTGAGGAAACAACATTTGCTAGGGGCTACTAGGGAAGCAATTTCTTTGCTCCGTTTCCTGCAACGCAATTTCCGACACAGACATTTTTGTCGTCTGATATTTTTAACTGCCACGACTCACGAGCGAGGCAGGTGTTCAAACGACCTTTAGTAAGTACAAATGAAGAGGGTCATCCGTCGAGAGAGTCTGTGACAGCCTTCAAGACGAACTTGTATGTATACTTCATGAATGACCGTCTCTTCGCCAAATTTATTTTGCACACACGAATTATCAAATGACCCATTTTTTCATGGCCCAAAAGTGAGTAGTCTTCGACAGATGGCCACGCGCAAAATGACATTAATGAATGGTATTTAGTCTATTCAGTACATTCAGTACAGTATTATTTTTGGACTTTTAGGGTTAGTATTAGGGTTTGGATTAGGGAAAGGATTAGGGTTTGGATTAAGATTAGGGTTAGGATTAGAGTAAGGGTCAGGTTTAGGATTAAGTTTAAAATACAAAATAATACAAAATTACAAAAGTCTAAAAATAGTAACTCCCCCTAAAGGCTGCTCTCCAGTCACGCGTTTTTCATACGTGCGCAGGCAAGAATACGCACAGAAAAGTTTAAATCTTTTAAAATTTAACACTAGTATGAATTATCCGCTGTACAAATGCACATTAAATCATTCACAAAACTATATGCTTTCCTTTTATTCATTCAGTTATTTCATAAGTAACATTTAAAGATATTTCAACTTTTGCGTGCCCACACGCACGTATGAAAAACGTGACTGGAAAGCAGCCTTAAAACGTGACAGGTATAGCCCACCAGTGACGCCGCCGGGAGGGGGCGAAGGGGGGATGGCGAAGGCAGCCGTCCCATGCCTCAATGTTTTTCAGAGTGTAGTTAATTTTAGATTCATTCAAATTCGATGAAAAATTGGGGGAGGAAATCTATCATCGGACAGGATGTCGCGTATTTTGCGCGATCTACTGAATAGACAACTTGCATGTTTATAGACTAATTTTTTATCTAGGCAAAAAAAGTAAATTCCCGTAAAGAACTTATTAGAATTAGTAAAATCGCAAAATTTGGTTACGAAATGTTGTAAAATACGGAAAATATAGCCTCGCGAAGTTTGCATATTTTGTATATGTTTGTATTACGTGCAAACATTGAACATACACAAAATTTGCAAACTTTGCAAGACTATATTTTCCAAGCTAACAAGCTTTACAACATTTCGCAACCAAATTCTAGCTGTGGTGTTTGATTCCCTTCTCTTTACTTATTATTTAGGCATCCTTCGACCTTTGGCCAGCAATTTTATGTCGTAGTAACTTCTAATATATTATATATCTATATTTCGTTTTCCAGGAAAACATATTGGAACATTTTCACTGTGCAGGGCATAAAGACAGCTGGTGTGACGTCATAGCCTCGTTCCCAGGCCTTATGTGGTCTTTCCTTCTCTCGCTTCCGACGAAAATGGAAAACTTTGGAACCATGTTAAAACTTAAAAGGCAGTAGATAAAGAGAGATCAAAGAGGGCAGAAAACCTGTTGCAGTGGGATTCATATGTACACACGTAAAAACGCACAAGTTGTAACAAACCTATAACAAACCTGCAGCAGACTTGTAGCAATGCTGTTCCAACAACTTGTCAACAGGATGTGTTCGCACCGCTTGTTTCCAGCTTGTTGACACTAAGTGGTCAATAGCCCTGTTCGCAGGCTAAGTGGTCAACGGACTTGTTAAGCTCAGCAAACTTGTTGCAATTAGTTTTTCCTACAACTTGTTATATATCGTCCTGCAATTCAACAATTTGTCAACAAGTCGTGAGTGACAACCTTGTATATATATAGCAACTTGATAAAATAACAGCATTGTTACAACGTCTTGTTGACAAGCAAGCTTGCTACAAGCTTGTTGCGAACACATCCTGTTGACAAGCTGAGTGATTTTTACGTGTGGATCTCAAGAGAGAACTCGAAATGCGACTTTTTATTATTGTAGTTGTTTGTATAATGGTAAATTTACAATTACAACTTTTAAAAGTTGCTTTTCACGTTGTTTGAATTGTCTAGAATATTTCACGAGGGCAGACAGTACCCCAAAAATGGTGGATTTTGGCCTTCGTGCGAAAGGCTAATTGAAGTCCCTTGATCTTTGCAACGCATGTAAGAATCAAGTTTTGATAATTTTTACTCGCAATTTTGCATCGAAATTGAGTGGCTTAGCCTTAGGGGCTGATTACATGGACCGGGCCAGCCCGGTTAACCGGGCTGAAAAATGTCACGAAAATCTTCCTTGGGCCGCAAAATGAGTTTTAAATCGGGTTTAGGATGATTTTGCATCTATAATAAACCAATTATTTATCGCAAATTTATTTTACGCGAGTTTTAAAACCACAGTAAGGTCCTAAACAAACGAGTCAGCCCGGTTAACCGGGCCAGCTCGGCACCATGTAATCAGCACCTAAGGGGCTGTTTATATGGTCCCGCTTATACCCGGGATTCAATGAAGTGTGACGTATTTTGAGCAATTGAAATGAGTCGCAGTTCATGATCATCTAACAAAATTGCTTGTTACAAATTGTATGAAATTCCATGTTTTAGACAATCGTCTTTGTCCACTACATAACTTCTAGCGCGTCCATAATTTCGTTTAAACAACATTTAAAGTTATCTAACTTTTGTTCAGGGCTGAAACACTCAATTGCTCAAAATACGTCACACTTCATTGAATATCGGGTAAGCGGGACCAGCCCCTAAAACATTTTACAACACTGCAAATTTGCAGACTGAACTCACAATGGCACCAAATGTTCGAAAATTGGAAGATCGTATTTGGTCATTTTTTATCGCAGTCATATAACAGCTAAAAGCCTGGGGCCGGTTGTACGGAGGAGGCCGGATAGCGCTCATATCCACTGGATAGTGATTTTCAACCTTTGTAAAGCCGTTTTCCACTTCGCCCGTATCGTGCCGAAACGTACTGGTGAGCATGCGCAGATTGAAGCCCCGTTTACACTACGCTCAATTTTTGGTACCGTACCACTTTTTGGTTCTTGGACTATCTAAATAGGTAGTCCAAGAACCAAAAAAGTGGTACGGGTACCAATTTTATCCGTGCCGC
This sequence comes from Paramuricea clavata, assembly GCA_902702795.2. NCBI lineage: Eukaryota > Metazoa > Cnidaria > Anthozoa > Malacalcyonacea > Plexauridae > Paramuricea > Paramuricea clavata. The sequence goes on from CACRXK020016996.1 coordinate 7,605, forward strand.
ACCAAAAATTGAGCGTAGTGTAAACGGGGCTTGAAAAGAGGTTTATAAATCCACGTACTTCCGGGTGTATTCGCGTATCAAAATAAAAAGTTCGTCGCAAGTCAACTTTTTGGCGTACTACGTCTACTGAAATACTAACCAATCAACATTCACGGCCATTCACGAAATTTTGAAATTTAAAAACGTTTTTGATACGTTTCGGTACGGTACGCTTCAAGTGGAAAACCGGCTTTAAAATGCTTGAAAAACTGTGAAACTACGGATATAGACGACACAAGAAGTACAAAAAACATTTAACTTATAAATACTAACTTTAAGTATAACTACTAACTTTAAGTACAACGTTTCCAGTTCAATTTATACACTACTCTGATTCTCCATTTAACATGCGAGCCTCTAGTCCTATAATAGGGTACATTTTGCTTTACGTTGGACAAAGCTACAGTTCGGTCGGACACCAATACACTCGGGTCGGACAAACAATAAACCTCAGTTCAGGTCGGACAGTATTATTTCCGGTGGTTTCCTCTTTACGTCGGACAATTTCACGAATGGGTCGGATAATGTCCGTGACCGCCCAATATTTTAGGCCCGAGCTCACTGGTCCCAGTACAGACAGTACAGTTAGGCTTCACTACCACATATATTTTATACCACGCACTGCGCTTGCAACCGACAGTTTAAAGATTCTACGTACTGGTCGTACTCTCGCCGGCTCTACCGGCCAAAATTCGGAGATTAGGTATAACCACTGCATTCCTTTTGACCACAAGATTCTTTAACCCATTTCGAAACTGTCCGTTCTGAACCATGAATATAACTGGATTGACACTCGAGCTGAACATTGCCAACAACATTGTGGAAAAAAACAGCGCATTCGGGACAGTCGTGTATCGCCTAGCAACAAGCACGACAGCAACCGGCACGGAGCATACAAGAAACGAAGCGATCACTATTCCCAGAAACTTTGTAACTTTTTTTCGATGTGTTTGAAGAGCCGTGCGGTTTGTTGGCACCTGACTTAGTGTTCGGTCTGTATCCGAAAACCATAGTACGACCACTGTTTTATAAAAACAGTAGGACATGAGCCCAAGTGGTACTACAAATGCTATAAAAGTTATAACAATGACATATATAGCCATATAAGGGACGGCTATTTTACAGGCGTGCCGTTTCGGATCGAATTTTGTGTATATTATAACCGGAGTTAGAATTGTCACCGATATTCCCCAAATTATTCCGACTATCAGTTTGGTGTTGCGTTGCGCGACTCTGGCTTTGAAAGGCTGGCAAATGTGATAAAACCGTTCCCACGTAATTACTGTTAAAGTTAAGCTCGATACGACCATGCTCACAGCTGGAAACGGGCAGGTATGCACAAGTTTACATAACCAGTTCAAAGGAAAATTCGTCGAGCCCTCTTTCAAGGTTTCTCGAACGACGAACGAGACGATACTCGACAGGCCTAATGCCACATCGGAGGCGGCCAAATTCATGAAAAGATAATGAGTGAAATTGTGCATTCCAGGGGTTTTGTAAGTTACCAGAATTATAAGTGGGTTTCCCAGAAGATTGAGTAGGACGGACAAGAAGCATATGTATAGATTCCAGGAATTGAAGAGCTCACTTTTCGCAAATATATGGCCAGAATTGGGGGTTGTGTGGTTGTCTACCGAACAGACATTGTAGAAGTCTGCCATAGTCGCGGTGGGTCCACAGTGTTGCATGAGGAATGTTCAACCTTTGTCACAGAGATTACAATGGATACCAATGGATGTTATAGGACTACCATACAGGGATTCCAATGGATACGAATGGATGTTGTATGGATATATTGGGATTACAATGGATATAAATGGGTGTTATATATGGATTTCAATGGATGTAATAGGTAGAGCATACAGGGATTGCAATGGATACCAATTGATCTTACAATGAATGTTCAGCCTTTCTTACAGCGATTGCAATGGATGCAAAAGGATATTATAGATATTCCGTAACTGAAGAATACCGACTCTCGAGCCCAATTTTTCTTTGATTATATTCCAACTTTTGTCCAGAAATTTCAATGGCGTTTGTAGCGTGTTCGAGGACAATTAGGAACGAGTTTAACTTTTTTTCTTACTCTTTTATCCTTCCTAAAAAAACGCAAATTGTGTCTTAAAATGTTCCTGTCCAGTTACAATCGCAGCTTCCTCTACGCCTGTTCACTCGAACGCAAACGAGAAATTAAAATTGCCGCAAACAACTGTCCGAGACCAATACAATCTCTCAATATCCTCTCTTTCAATTGTAGTTACATACAATGACTTCGAATGATAACAACTGTTAACAGTTTATTGTCGGTAATGGCTGAAATTGTTATGAATTTTGTATGTGATCCGAGAAACCTGAAATTATGACGGAATTGTTCTGTAGTTACAACACCATGCACCTTTATCCTCGCTTCCAATTCTCGTTACATACAATGACTTCAAATAATAACAACTGACAACAGTTTCTCGTCGTCAATGGCAATGGCTGAAATTGTTATGAATTTTTTATGTGATCCGAGAAACCAGAAATTATGACGGAATTGTTCTGTAGTTACAACACCACCTTTTTCCTCGCTTCCAATTCTCGTTACATACAATGACTTCAAATAATAACAACTGTCAACAGTTTCTCGTCGTCAATGAATGGCAATGGCTGAAATTGTTATGAATTTTTTATGTGATCCGAGAAACCTGAAATTATGACGGAATTGTTCTGTAGTTACAACACCACCTTTTTCCTCGCTTCCAATTCTCGTTACATACAATGACTTCAAATAATAACAACTGACAACAGTTTCTCGTCGTCAATGGCAATGCCAAACAGGTTCTAACAGTAACACAGTATGCCAGCCTGTTCGATTTAACCAGCTGTCTGCTCAAGTGTCTTCACTCATTATCTTCTTCGTCCCTTCGAGACGAACTTGTATACTTCATAAATGACCGTCTGGTCACAGAGGAGAGACATACAGAGAGGAAACTCACACTCGATAACCTCAATTTTTGTGTCACGCGTTCCACGCGCCACGCTAAAAATCTTCCAGCCAGTGCCGTTGCTGAAATTTCATAGCAAAAGATAGGGAAAACGCCGTTCGAAAGGTGAAAATCGCCTTTTTTAAAAAAAGGACAGCAAATTTGTCACCGGACAGAACAGTGTCGTGTTGCGTATCTTGAGCGCATCTATAAAGCGCTAACTATGTAATTATGCCCCCCATTGAATTAAATTGTCAATATTCGACGCTGCTAAAGGTGATTCATTGAGACATTTATATTTGTCAGTTAGATTGTTGGGGGGGGGGGGGGGAATTG
>CACRXK020016997.1:0-10943 GCA_902702795.2 Paramuricea clavata
AACAACATTCTTAAGATACTTGTCTCTCTTCAACAGTTCGTTTCTTCCTTCGTCTTCTACGTCGAACTCTCCTTGCGCTGGAACCGTAAGTATTCGTTTACCTAACACTAAATGTGACGGTGTTAATGGTTCATCTCGATCTGGATATACATAAGTTAGTGGTCTAGAGTTCAAAACTCCTTCTACTCGAATCAATAATGTCAGAAGTTCTTCGTAAGTAAGTCTAGCATTGCGCAAGACTTTCTTCAGACATCTCTTGACACTTCGTACCATTCTTTCATAAAAACCTCCCCACCAAGGGGATTTTTCCACAATATATCGCCATTTAATGTTCTTGGAGGCGATAAAAGCTCTAATTTCTTGACCTTTAAATGTTTTTCCATTGTCTGAAATGATCAGTGCGGGGATTCCACGTCTTCCGATAAATCGCTCTAAACTTCTAACGAATGCTTCGCTTGACATATCTGGAACTAAATCCAAATGTAAGGCTCTACTGCTTGAACAGGTGTACAAGGATATGTAAACCTTGTGCATATCTTTCGATTGACTGTATATGTCCTTCACGTACATTGGACCTGCGTAATCGACGCCGATCTTGGAAAAGGCAAAATCGTTGCTCAAACGGAACTCGGGTAAGGGTGGCGCTTCTGGGTTCCCGTAAGGTGGGCCTTCTAATCTTCGACAAATGGTACATTTCGAAAGGATCTTTTTCACGACTTGGCGACCCTTTGTTATCCAATACTTGGATCGAACTTGCGTTAGGGTTTCTCGAACTCCATTGTGCATGACTTGTTCGTGACTTCGAAGAACAACTAATTTTGTAAAATAGTGGTCACTTGGTAAAAGGATAGGGAATTTCGTATCATGGGGTAAGGGTGATTCTTATATTCGTCCATGGCATCGTATAATGTTCTCTTTATCTTCGAACAAGTTTAAAGACTCCTTTACTTTTCGATAATTTGCTTGTTTGGACATTGGATGCTGAATGTCTTTAATCCATTTCAGTTCTGCGCTGTCGATCTCCTCACAGGTAATCTGTCCAACCGTGGTATCAAGATTCTCTACGCGTTTCTTGAGATTGTTAATAAAACGTAGGACATACGCTGTAACTCGAAGTAATCTTCCAATAGTGCTGTATTCCAAGGTATTTATCAATTCCGTGATATTTGGAATTTGTGCGACATTAACGATTGACGTATTAACGCTTACTCGCGGAGATTTTAACTCGGAATCGTCCTCTTGGGAATTGGAAGGTTGGGATGGCCAATGTTCATTAGACTTTATCAAAAATTCAGGACCATTCCACCACAATTTGTTTTCTACAAGCTGGGTTGCTGTTGTAGGTACATACTTCCATAATTCGGGGGGTGCCAGTGTTCTTATCTCTAATAATCGGTTTTCAACAAATTGTTTGAATTCTTTGTTAGAATTTCGTATCCAACTAAGCACTACAGTTGAATCAGACCAATAGGTGACTGAATCGATTCTCTTGACGTCATTCAAGGCTGTCTTCACGCTTTCAGTTAACCGGGATGCTAGAAGACTTGATAATAATTCCAACCGAGGAATTGTCTGCTTCGACATTGGGGCCACTCTTGTTTTTGAAGCAACTAGATCACAATGAATACCTTCTGAGTGTTCACATCTTACGTAGACACACGCACCGTAAGAACTTTCGGACGCATCTCCAAAGGAATGCAACTCAGTTGACTTTATTTCACCACTGAAAGAATCTGGACAATAACATCTTGGGATACTCATGTTGTTGGCTTCTTTCAATTTCTGGACAATCTTATTCCATTCTTCGCAGAATTCGTCATTCAGTGGTTCATCCCAGTCGACTTTGCTCTTACACAACTCTTGCAACATTTGTTTGAATCGAAGGGTGACTGGAGATATAAGACCTAACGGGTCATAAAACTTTGCTGCGATGCTTAGTATGCTTCTCTTCGTGATAGAATTTGTCTCGACATTCTTCAAGGCCGCAGAAAAAATCATAATTAAAGTGTCCGTTTGGGGATTCCATACTTGGCCTAAGACACGAGGGTGGGAGTCGAGTTGCTGCGGGTCGACGATTGACCTTGAATATCCTTGATCTTCCTCCTTTACTGAACTCGGTAAATTAGACGGTTGTTGAAGACTTTCTGAAAATTGTGGATCATTTTGAAACTCTGTCATTAATTCTTTGCTGTTACTCATCCATTTACGCATATTGAAACCACCTTCAGACAATCGGGTTTTGATCTTCTTCGCCAATTCCAAGGCCGATTCCGGATTATTTGAACCAGACGCAAGATCGTCCACGTAGAGGGACTTTAGTACTTTGGTAACAAAGGTTGGATCAATGGTGGAATATTGAGTAAGGTGATGATGGAGTACAGCATTCAAGATGGCTGGACTGCAGGTAAGACCAAACACTAATCGAGCAAATCTTAAGGTTACAATGTTGGGGCTTGTGTCATGAATGTCATCGATCCAAAAGAAGCGTAAATAATCTCGATGCTCTGGTGAGATAGCAATATTCAAGAACGCTTTCTCGATATCTGCGATCATCGCTACTTTATATACACGGAATCGAACCAGAATATCAAAGATCAAGGTGTTGAGGGATGGTCCAGTATGTAGACAGTCATTCAAACTTGTTCCAGAACCTTTTGCTGATGCATCGTATACAACTCTGACTTTTGTTGTATTCTTATCTTCCCGAATGACTTCGCGATGAGGAAGGTAATGAACGTTTCCAACCGGAACAAGGACGTTATTAGCAGATTCCACAACACCAGACTTTATTTGATCTTTTATTATATTGTCATACTCCTGTAGAAGATTGGGTTTAGCCTTCAGTCGGGTTATCAAGGAATTAAACCGTTTCACAGAGCCAGTATGATTGTCAGGTAGTAGTGGGTGTTCTTCTCGAAAAGGTAGTTTAATTTCATACTGTTTTCCATTGAAGATTATTTCTTCCATAAACTTAGACTCGGTGGTAAGCTCGTTGTCTCGAATTCCTAGTGTTTCAAGATCCCATAATTTTTCTAATTGATTGTACAGACTGTCAGTTGGGTTAGTTATAACTGGTTCTGCATCAATACGGAGTACATGGGTTGCATTAAGGTTGGTCGTACAGCTAGGGTTTCTCTGATTCTCTTGGATCACAGGTCCAGACAGTACCCATCCCAGTCTAGTAAGGACAGCTACAGGACCAGGTTTTGCACCACGTTTTGTTGTGCCAGTTATGAATTTCCAGTAGTAATCTGCACCTATTAATATGTCCACTTCTACATCACTACCGTCAGGCATACTTGGGGTACCTGCGAGATTCAAACCACGAAGATGTGGGTATTCTTCAAGTGCGACTTTAATTGACTGATTGCTAATTGGACTGCAGATTGTAGGTACACTGTATGCATCCATCGTAATATCATTTCCTTTTGTATCTGTTACTGCGAACTTAACTCTATTGCATGTGAGGACTTTAGGAGCTTCATCACCAAAAGTCTTAATAAGTAGGTTTTCTGACTCAACCGTCTCTAAATTCAGGGTATTTCTCAATCTATTTGATATGTAGGATCGCTGACTACATGAATCAAACACAATTCGAGCTTTATGCTTTCCAACTAATTCACTTCCAACTTTGCCCACTAAGCTCTGAGCTGTCTGTAGAAGAACTGCTGTATTACTCTCAACATACATAGTAGATGTTTCAGTTTGGGTTCCCTGTGCAGTTTCTGATTTAGTACTGGGTTGATTAACTTGCAGTTGTCTCACAGGCTCATGTTGTTGTTCTATCTTGCCTCCCGGGACAGGGGGTTTATTGGCATTCTTTTCACAGATTGATAAATGATGATGACCACTATACTTTTGGCATTTATACTGAGAGTCACAATGTTTTATAATATGACCAGACCTGAGGCATAAGAAACATTTCCCTTTTTTCCTTAGAATTGCTCTACGGGCAGCTACATCTGTAACAATAGGGCACGATGCTGATGTATGCTGCTTCGAACAATAACTACAGTATGGCACAGATGACGGACCTTTCCCAGAGAACAATGTTGATGACGAATAGGGCAATTTCCCTCTATAACGTTCGCTTCTATTTTCAAATGGCTTGGGTGAACTACTTTCGGGGATTGTGTTACATCTCTCTCTGGCTTCAAGTTCCAATTTAAACTTACATAACAGTTTGTCAATGTTCCATTCATTTTTCTCTAAGTTTCGAGCAACAATGAGACGCATTTCTTCAGGAAGCTTACTGACAATAAGTTGTACGAGAAGGCTTCCATAAGAGTTAGAATCTATTCCCAGATTTCTAAGACTTCTAATGTGGGTATCAATTGAGTCGTACAATTGACGAATCTTACTGACTTTATGTATGTCACTAACAGCTGGTAAGTTTAATAACTCCTCCATATGACTCGATATAATAATCTGGGGGTCAGCGAATCTGTCTTTGAGCAATTTAACTGCTGATTCATAGTTATCTGCGGTTAGTGCAAAACCGTCAATAGCTGAGGCGGCATTGCCTTCAACCAAACTTTTCAGGTAATTGAACTTATCAATTTTGGATACACCGCTATTATTGTGTACTGCAGCTTCGAAACTGTCCCAAAAGGACTGCCAGGATTTGGGGTCTCCATATATAATAAACTAAACACTGCTCCAGAAGACCGTGTGCATTCCATTTTATATCGTTCCAGAACAGTGTTCCAAATGTTCTAGAAGAGTAAATGGAGCAGCCTACAGATGCTCCCCTACCCTCCCCCCCCCCCGCACCGCTGCTCCAGCACCCCAGCCCTGATCCGCCACGGCAGAGCTGCCAAGTTCATATGATTAAAAACATGACGGTTATCTTAGGAGGAGGAGGCAATCTCAAACCCTGAGCCGGCAATCCTCTGTGGAGGCTTGCTAACACCATACATACAACTTTAATAAACTATTAAGTTATTTCCTTCGCTTCTCATATGAAATCAATAGACCATTCTGACATTAATATGCCAATAACAAAACTTGACAACATGAGTGCAGATTACCACCTAAGGCTAAGGTCATGATAAAACCACAGAGATAAAATTATATTTAGTACAGTTCCAACTAAACTTGGCCGTTTGGTTATAATATTTATTAATATCAAAATCACCATTACCCTCAAGGCCAGCAACTCAACAATCCATGTCCATAATTTACCGTAATTAAACAAGTTAAATATCTACCAGTGTATTACAACATTTGAAAACACTGCCACTAGCAATTGAGTGTTCTTCGAAAACTAAAGTCATAATAAGCAGAAACTTGAACAAATATGCATGCTTAGAGGTACGTGTACTGGGTCCAAATGTACTGATTTTCGTGCAAAATTCGCCGGTGTTTGCCAGAGTATAGTCACTGAGGTATCGGTATATAGTTTGTGTGACCCCTATTATTATGTATCAAGGCTGACACGTGACCCCAACCCCGCCCCTAACCTATCTTGTCTGTATCAGTAGGAGTTGTGTTCTCTGAAGTTATGAAATAACCAGACTTGCAGGGTTAGTGCTAATCCAGCTTTGAACAAGCGGCCACAGGAGTTCGGCCCCAAAACCTGAAGATCACGGGTAAACCGTGAGACCCTGGCAGCTCTGTCACAGAGTACTAACCATACTAGAGGTCTCACTTTGCGAGAAAAACCAAGGTTACCGTAGTTTTTACAGCGCATATCTGGCGACCATGTTCTTAGCAAGTGCCCTAAAGAGAGGTATTCACCCCCTGGAACATTAAATTTCAATATGTTTTTTAGGGGGTTACGGCCTCTCTTTAGGCCACTTGCTAAGAACAAATCCGTTACCATTATTATTCTGTGCCGTTACGCTGAAATTAATAAGAAGTGAGACCTCCGCGTATGGTATTTACTCTGTGGCTTTGCTACAGTAGCGAACTACAACTGTATTTGGATATTACCCATCCTTGATTCCGGACCTTTTGTCGGCCTCCAAAAGCCGCTGCGAAGCGTATCATGAAAATATTTTAAACTCAGTGTATTAGCTTAACTATTTCATTTATGCAGACTATATTGTTCAACTCAACATGAACACAGTCGTTTGTTGAATGAATTACTATATCAGTATATGCATTTCATAAACAGGAAGGCTTGAGAGTTGAGAGTACATAATTGATATTTTTTTTATTTCGTAACACTAATACAGTAATAGATCAGACAAGAATCTAAATTGTTGTTGCGGTACTGTTAGTTGTACATTTCAGAAAGTCGACACAGCCTGTGTTAATTTGCTGTTGGCTATAATCGCAACTGCGAAAGACTTCCGCGTTCTCAATATACAGGTAAGTCAATATTTGTATAATTTTACTTATTATACCGATGCCGGCAGTGGATGTATTGATTACCAGTGTATTAAATTAAACCATTATACTGGAACAGCATTTGATTTGATATTTAAGATACCTGATGCATCATGCAGTCGCAATTGAGTAACGTCGTATATGACCGGTTTAATTGACTCATAGTTTAACCATTGTCCGTTGAATGAAACATACTTTACACTGCGACAAATTTCCTTTGGTGTTTTAGGTTCGATACGATTTGACTACGACCAACTTCTTTTTTCGCTGAAAAAAATCTCTCAGAATTTTTACTTAATTAAAACTTGAGAGTTGACTACTCTACGTGCATGGAATAAGGTACCCGCAGTGACTATAATTTTAATTTTAAGTAAAATTACTTAAATTTACTGACCAAATTTACTACACTTTTTGGATAAATTAGCTACTAGTTTTTGAGAAAAGATTCACTTTTAATACCAACAAAAAATGAGTTTTAGTAATTTTAAGTTTTAGTAATTGTACTCAATACATGCAGTGAGTCACTGCAAGTCACTTCAAGTCATTTGAAGTTGATCTTATTCAAAATAACTCTTAAATCTGCAGTAAAGTTATTTTCATCCGATCCTTCACGACATCACCGCCGGTTTTCAAAATCGTTGGGACTTTCAATTTGTTTTGAGACGACGTCATTGGTAGGGGAATAAGATGACGTCTTGGCAGGAGAAATTTTGCACAGTCAAAAATGATTATATTTTCTGATTTTTTTTTGTCTCAAATTCTGCATGACGATTACATTTATTTTTTATGTGAAAGTTTATAATTTAATATAATGCCTCCGGTAATTTTCAATATTTCAAAATGTATGGGTACACATGTCGTCATATATTCGTTGATTTACATACCAAACAAACTGAAAGATTTTGAAAGCGAAAACAGATGTTGGAAAACAGGTTTATGAGACAGCTAGATCAACTGAAAATCTACTACCGATACCCTAAAGGACTTCTCAATCTCATATTAATCCTTTAAATGTCAATCTCTGAGAACCTGGGAACAGTCAATCAACGCTCTACCGATAGTCGCAGGTTTTCTCCAGGTACCCCGTACTATATATATATATATATATATATATATATATATATATATATATATATATATATATATATATATATATATATATATATATATATATATATATATATATATATATATATATATATATATATATATTATTATTATTATTATTATTAAATATATTTACTGATTTTGTAACCAAAGGTTAAATTACATCAGCTATACTACAAATAATTAAATATAAAAGAGTAAACTACTATTTACAATTTAATTTCGAAATAATTTGTGGTAAGAAGGATTTTCTAAAACGTTCTGTTTTACAATAATAATTATTATATTTACAATTTCCCCTCGTATCATAGACCGAAGAGGATTTATTAGGTAAAAATTCATCCAATTTTTGAAGGTTCTCATCTCTCAAAAATAACTGTTCGCATAAAATGTCACGTCGTTCCTTCAAGGATGGAATATTAATAAGTTCGCGTGCATCGTTATAGCTAAGTTCTGGTAGAATAATTCTCAAAGCTCTTCTTTGAACCCTTTCAATATCATCACTCAAATAACCTGGAATGTTGAAGTGCCAAACTTGGCAAGCGTATTCTAACACTGGCCTTATAATAGTGGTAAATGCGATGGATAATATTCTAGTGTCAGCGTTGGCTCGTTTCAATAACCTAAGCATATACAATCTTTTCCCAGATTTCGTAACAATTTTATTAACGTGTTCATTCCAATTCATTTTGGTTTGGATCGTAACGCCGAGAATTTGGGCAGAATTTACACGTTCAACCTCAGTGTTCTCGATTAATAATGCTGGGAAATTCCGTTTTACCCTACCAAAGTCAAGGATCATTTCATTACATTTAGTGACATTAAGTTTCATATTATTTGTAACAGTCCAATTATAAATATAATCTACGAGATCCTGAAGATTACTGCTACAATCAACCATGACACTTTCAGTAGCCGTACTATCATCTACATACTTCCATCGGTCGGGCCATTCATCGAAAAGATCGTTGATCATAACCAAAAAAAGAATAGGACCCAAAACAGTTCCCTGCGATATTCCTCCGTTTAAAACTTTCCAACTCGAAGACCAACTACCCAGCTTCACACATTGCCTCCGTCCAGTTAAAAAACTTTTAATCAAATTAAAAATAGTTGGGGAACGTTCAATTCCAATAATTTATGCAACAGAATGTTGTGGTCTATCAGGTCGAAAGCCTTATATATATATATATATATATATATATATATATATATATATATAGAAAGACACAAAAACTTAGCAAGCTTTGTTTGGCATATTTGTTACTATACAGTTTCGTACCACGTAAATAACGTGGCACTCTTCAGATAAAATAGCCTATGTTTGACCTATAGCTTCTTAACGAACTGCCACGTGGAGAGTGCCACGTTATTTACGTGGTACGAAACTGTATAGTAATAAATATGCCAAACAAAGCTTGCTAAGTTTTTGTGTCTTTCTATTATGCTCTGGTTATCCATTGAGCACTCTATCATTGGTTTTTATAACTCTACACAAACTATTTTATATATATATATTTATATATATATATATATATATATATATATATATATATATATATATATATATATATATATATATATATATATATATATATATAATATAGCATTTGTAAATTCTGAACGCTGATTGGCTAAGAGCCGTGTTGACATAACTCAATGTCAACACGGGAAATTTTTCACCGCTTGTAAACACGGAAATTTTTCTTATCTTTCGGGCTTTTGACATTGCTATATTATAAAAAAATATAAAACATTTTTTCCGTATTAATATAAAGTTATATCAACACTCGTGGAAGTTGGGAAAACTCGAAATTGTATGAAAACACTCCGCCCTTCGGTCGTCGTCTTTCCATACAATTTCTCGTTTTCCCAATTCCACTCGTGTTGATATAACTGTATATCAACACGGAAAATGTTTTATATTTGTTAAATATATATATATATATATATATATATATATATATATATATATATATATATATATATATATATATATATATATATATATATATATATATAACTCAACTGATGTAAATGTGTAGGTGTTTTGAGCTTCTTACGAGTATGAGCCGGGCAAGCAGAAGAAATTAATTCTCCTTGACCACGGCTGGGAATCGAACCCGCGCCCTTCGCATTTCTAGAAAGACGCTCTACCTTCTGAGTTCTGAGCTACAAGGCCAAGTTGGGAACGGTATGTAATTTATTTGTGATGTTAATGACATGAACGAATTTCTCCCTTTCCATGTCTTATTATATGTATGTATATATGTCGTACAGCTAGTAATTAATGTACGAACGCGAAGCTCAGACTCCCTACTAGCTGATTGTCTATTCAGGAAATAGCATTGCCGTATTATAGTCAATGGCGTGTAATTACGAAATCATGATAAACTAGTAAATCTACCATTTATAAGCATTTTTTCCACCTTGAGGAATGTTACAAATTTGTCAAAGTAAAATTTTAATTCAGAACATAAAATTAGCTGGCCATTAGTATAACCAGGAACACAGGAGCATTAGAACACCGGAACACGAAACAGCGGAAGACCTAAACAACATGACTCCGGAACACCAAAATTTTTTGATTTGTTAGAAATTACCAATCAAATGATATACTAGGGGTTGCTATTAACAAAACCAGGGACACCGATACACATGCAGAACAACATGACTCCGGAACACGGAACACCGGGAGCGAGTTGTGTAGACGAAACGCAAAGAGTGCTCAATATCATAAAGATAGAGCAAATGTAGAATTTCGCTTACCTCAAAATTCCGCAACAGTCTTTTTCATCAGTAAAGAATCATCAGGCGGTATGACAAAAAAATTCTGAGCCCTAACGGGAATTGAACCACGTAACCTTCTGATAACCGGACAGACGCTCTAACCATTGAGCTATAAGGCATCAGATAATGAGCCAAGGCATGTAACACACAGAACTAGTAAATAACGTAACCTTGGCTCACCATCTGATGCCTTTTAGCTCAATGCTTAGAGCGTCTGTCCGGTTATCAGAAGGTTACATGGTTCAATTCCCGTTAGGACTCAGAATTTTTCTGAGTATAGGCTTGATACGCATCCACACCAAATCACATATTCTACAAGCTGCCACAAAAACACACATATACAGAAATGCAGTTCTTAATAATAACATCAACAAGACATGTCGAGACTTGCAGTTAGCAGTACACATGTAACACACATGAGAACTAGTAAATAACGTAAGCTTGGCTCAACATCTGATGCCTTATAGCTCAATGGTTAGAGGGTTTGTCCGGTTATCAGAAGGTTACGTGGTTCAATTCCCGTTATGGCTCAGATATTTTCTGAGTATAGGCTTGATACGCATCCACACCAAATCACATATATATATATATATATATATATATATATATATATATATATATATATATATATATATATATATATATATATATAAAATTTAATTTACTGAAAATGTACTTATTATTGTTTTTTCCCACTTTTGTCACAGGAAATT
>CACRXK020016998.1:0-10942 GCA_902702795.2 Paramuricea clavata
TTTTATATGTTTTTATTCTTTAATTGAATAAGTGCAATATTGCATGACTGCATGTGTTAATAAATAACAACAGGCAATTTACCCAATGAAAACTAACTGGGAGAATGTACAGATTAATTTTGACCTGCATGATTACTTTTATGAAGTGTAAAAAATTGTGCCTAGATGAGTTTGAAAAACCAGGAAACCAGGTTAAAGTTACCATGTGCATTAAGTTGATTTTCTTTGGGTAAATTGCTGACTGTTGTCATATTAAATGTCCAATTAGTACAGTTTGTTAGAACTGTATGCTAGCCAGGCCCTGCACTACCTTGCCTGCATTGTCTTGCAATGTGGCCTGGCTTGCCACATTGATAACATCTTCTTTTAATCTTCCTACAAGACAGAATATCATAAAGTATTTTAATCTGAATTTAATTACTAGTAGTTAATTATTACAATAAAAAAAACATTTTCTTAACTTACTTGCTTGATCTCGATTGTAAGCTGTAAACAGAGAAAAAGGAAAAATGTACTATTGACTTGTAACTGACCAATTAACAAGCATGTGGTAATATAGAAATTATACACTCCCCTAGACACAGTTATAGCCCAATAGGTAGTATGAGGTAGGATTAGTCTTTATTTTTAATTTCTTTGAAAAGATAAAAGGAAAACACATACATTTCTTACAACTTGTTGATTTGTGTGTGGCCTTTCTGGCCACAATTATGCCATTTTCCTAAATAAAGAAGTATATATGACACTTCAATAGGTTATATGTTTAGTTTGACATCTTTTAAATAACAAACAATTTTAAATAACAGACATGCATTACCTTTAAATTCAACCTTTTGCCTTTGGTTTTCTTTCACTGCCAACTGACCTATTAAAAATATGTACAGTTTACTAAATGTTCATCTAAGACTTCATTAAACACATAGCATAATACTACCCAAAGGGCAAATGGTAGGGAAACTATTATATTTTCATGCTTATTATATTGTTTATATTATAGTCTATATTAGCCATGAATATTAAACAAATACATAATGCATAATCATACTGTTATGGTTTTGGCTCTGGTTTGAACCACTGGCGCTGTTTCAGCATTTAATTGGCACCATTTCAATGTTTGGCACATCTACAAAATATGGTATTATATATCATGGACTATTCAATTCAAACAAAATTGGAATTCTTACTATAAAAAACTTACTTTCCATTTCGGGATTAGGGAAGACTTTGACTTTGTTCTGCATCTGCAAAGACAAAAAACAAACAAACAAAAAGACTATTGACATTATGACATATTGATTATTATAATAGGTTTTGTTTGTGGAAACACCACGTAAATTTATTACTGCAAAGCTTTCGATCCGTAAGCCCGGATCTTCATCAGTGCTAATAATATGATAATATAATATAATAATATCATATAATATAATATAATAATATCATATTATTAGCACTGATGAAGATCCGGGCTTACGGATCGAAAGCTTTGCAGTAATAAATTTACGTGGTGTTTCCACAAACAAAACCTATTATATTTTATCACCATGCAAACATACAAAGAACTTATATTGATTATTGTCTAACAATGCACTTTTTACCGCTTTTAAAATAAAATTCAAGTCGCAGTCGTATAATGTAAACTTGCATATGGTCTTGCATGACCCCGAAAAAATGAAAATTCTCAGTTCATAGAAAGATTTAGTAAGGTTTCAGAAAGATTTGTAGACAGATAACGTTGAAACAAAATACGGACATATAAATACCATCTGAATCCGGCAACTCTTCCCCTTCACGGGCATTTTCCTGGTGAATGGTGATTTATAAAAAGTGAACCAAATAAATTAATGATAAATCTGAATACTTCAAACCATTATACATGTCAAGTAATATATATTCTATTTACTTATAAGATCAGATTTTAGAATCCTAAAATTGCCCTCCTCTGGCACTTGGTATGTAGCCTACTATTTATATGAACTGTATAATACATATAAGTTTTGATTTGTGGAAATACAAACATGTATAAATTATTATTGCAAAGCTTTCAGCGACCAGGGAGCATTTGGTGTATTAAAACGCTACGCCAAAAGCATTCGCAACGCTACACCAACATCCCACCCGGACCCATTCTTCCGACTATCACCCACGCTGCTTTTTATACGGATTGAAAGCTTTGCAATAATGAATTTGGTAGAAATGGTATAGGTAGGGTGCAATGCAACTTGATTAGGTTAACTAGCTTAAAGTACAATTTTAAATATCCGTAACTCCAGACAAAGCTTAGGGCAAATAGTCTGATTCACCAAATGAGTGGCAGCCCTCTCTTTAACAAGTGAAATCACCTGGCATTATAGACATATAGTAAAATATTACTGTACTTCACCTGGCATTAGATAGAGTAAAATAATAAGGTTAAAATCAAATATGTAACTTACAGCATTAATAAGTCTAATATTCCAACTACACTTAAACATAATGCCAATTGATTGGAGTAAATATTGTTCATCATAAGTCCTCTATAAACCCATCCTAGAAATATTTATTTCATGACTATCCAAGCATATCTAATTAACCCTAGGAATTTTCTTCTCCAAATTTTTGAAATAAACAGACGTGCAGAAACACAAAAACCAGAACTGAGAGTTAAATATTAACCGAGGGTTAATGCTAACTCATTAAGTTAAAACAACCATTGGAGGGGGCTAATCATGCGATAAGTCAAGTTGTAATGTTCGCGGATGACACGAAACTCTTTAAAGAAATACGAACGGAAAACGATGCAAAACAACTACAGAACGACATTAGTAACCTCGAATCTTGGTCAACCACTTCAGGCTTATCATTTAATGGAACTAAATGCAAAGCACAGACAGTTACTCGTAAGCTCAAACCGATCACTACCAGCTACACAATGAAAGATTGTCAGTTAACATCTACCAAAAATGAGCGTGACCTTGGTGTCTGGATATCCACCGACTTAAGATGAAACAAACAAGTGAACCAACAGTGTGCTCGCGCAAACAAAGAGCTAAGTTACATTAGGAGAAACACACGGACAATCCACAACACAACAACAAGGCGAACCATCTACCTAGCTCTCGTACGTTCACATCTCGGTTACGCGACCCAAGTATGGACACCTCAGTCGGTTGAATTACTTACGAAAGTAGAAAGAACTCAACGACGTGCGACGAAATTCATCCTTAACCTGCCATTTACTTGTTCTGTTGACTATACATCCAGACTGCAGGCTCTCCAACTACTTCCAATATGCTACTGGCACGAGTATCTTGATATAGTGTACTTTTTCAAAGTAATCCACGGCTTAACTAACTCGTCCTTTGTTTTACGTAAGAACACGAGACTGAACACAAGAGCTTCCAACAACACCAATACAGCGAAGTACGAAGTACCGCAATGCAGAACAACGACTTTCCAAAAATCTTTTTGGATTAGAACAATCAGAACTTGGAACACTTTAACGGACACGTTAGACTTAAGTATGGAAAACCTGGGCACGTTTAAGTCAGTAATGCAAAGATATTATTTTGCCGCATTGGAGAAAGCGTACGAATGTGATGATCCAAGAACATTTAAAACTATCTGCCCGAAATGCAACAGTGCAAGAACATTAACCGAACCAGTGAACTGCTGTTTTTAGACGTTTTAATTGTATATATGTTTGTGTTTTAATCTTTTGGGCCCACAGTAATTGGCTTTTCAGGCTGTTGTGGTTACCCAGCCATCAGTTTAGTGTGTTTGTATTTGTGTTTGTGTTTGCGTTGTGTGGGTGCGTATGTGTTTATGTCTATATCACACAATGATGGAAAAGCAATTAAATTAAATTAAATTAAATCGCGAAGCCACGGATTCGAAAACCATGGTATTCTGAATTTACAAGAGATATTCCCAAGGAAATTTTCTTGGCACTCAAAGATGCACTCAGGTCCACAAACAATCCAAATTTGCTCACCGACATTAATATGGATGGCAATCGGAAGGCCTTCGTTATTAGTGTGACATCACTGGCCCGTGTTGTAAGTTTATTTACAGAATTAACTGAACTTAGCAATAGAAATGTTAAATCATATCTTGCGAGGAAGGTGACCAGATCGAAAGGCATAGCGAAAGTCATTGTCTTTGATGTTAAGGATTTTGCGTTGGAGTATAAATTTTCCAAAAGACAATTAAGTATTAACTGCCACTATGGATTCTGGAATACTTATGGTTCCCTCAGCATGACTAAACAGTCTAAAATGTCATGTCTTGAACAAATATTATATATAGTTTTATTTTAAGCTGTTACTGTTTACCAAATCTAGGTACTGTATGACATCCTGCCTATTTGAAATGGCCTGATTATACGATATGTCGACATTCAGCACCATTTTTGTAGCAGTGATC
This sequence comes from Paramuricea clavata, assembly GCA_902702795.2. NCBI lineage: Eukaryota > Metazoa > Cnidaria > Anthozoa > Malacalcyonacea > Plexauridae > Paramuricea > Paramuricea clavata. The sequence continues at coordinate 4,402 of CACRXK020016998.1, forward strand.
CTGCTACCGAGTGGAAATGACACTGCACTGAATTGGACGAGCCGCCAGGATCCCACAGAACAAGCTGTTAATTAATTGTGGCAAGCAGGATCATATATATAAACAGGCTATTAAGATATAACTTCCTGAGAAATAGAAACATGTACATTACACAATCGATGTAATTATTATATGTATAATAATAACATTATTGTTTATGCAATAACCTCATGTTTATGCAAAAACTTTTCTTTGTTTATGTGTAGTATAAGTCAAACATCACGAAACCTTGACTAACCACTAAGTTTATCTATTTAACCAAACATCTAAGTTTATCTTGATCAAACACACTGTAAGTCTTATCTATTTATCCGGCCCTCGCCTATTTCCAGATCGAATAAAGAAGGGCTCAAAACATTGAAAATTTGTATGGTTTATCTTTCAGGTCATCAAATTATTTACCGCTCTCTCGGTAGCAATAAAATTACAACGTGATACTGAGCATGGCATTACAGTCAATTGTAGTAATGAAAGGTCCCTCAAGCCCTGGAAGGTTAGGAAAAGTCTATCGGGTAAACTTTTATTGAATCTTCCTTGACTTTCGGGTACAATTAATTACTAATCGCCCTGAATGCTATGCTACAGTACTATAACGTATAATAATAGTGAAAAGTAATAGGTAAGCTGCCTTCTTACCAATTTCATCTTTTTGATATCTTTTATCAGCACAAATTAAGGATGGTAACAGGGTGGACTTTCGTCGACGCTGCATAAAAATAGTGCGGGCTCGTGAGCTTTTTCCCGCAAATTTTGCATAAGGATGTTGAAGTTTTTTACATTGTGATTCACTGGTTTTTGAAAGCAATGGAGTAATTTTTGTTGGAAGTTATATACTAACTCTTCAACATCCTAATGACTGTTTTTAAAGCAAAGCAATTGAAAGGAAAACTTATATTTTCATACGAAGAAGATGAGTAGCGATATTTATGTTGTACTGTTTTGAGCAGATTCTTCGAAGAACATGATATAATCGGACCTTGTATCCTAAAAGTGTAGTTGGAGCAGCCGAACAAAGTGGTAAATTGTGTTACACGGTGTGTTGGACATCATAATTCACAGGAATAGTACACAGTGGCGTTTGAACTGGCTATGAAATATCGTGAATACTTTGTCAAGTTCTCTACCGCCATGTGACCTGTAGTTTAATGTGGCACGCGTCTTTGAAAGGGCTTTACTTGACTTTAATCGACGTGTAAGGTATAACTTAGGTAAGCCAACATTTCTTTGTAATGCAAGATACATGTTCATATCTTTAATGTGTGAATATTTTTAATTTTGTAAAAAAATAAGCGCAATATGTTGTTGGAGAAAGTATCGAGTGCTTCATAATAACGCTCAGATCTTGTATACAGATATTCGTATTTTATTCAAATCTACCCTTTATCACCACTTTTTTTATTGTTTTATGTTAAAGTATTCATAATCCTTGACTTAAAAATACGATGATCTACTCGAAGAAAATTGGGCAAAGCGGCGATCTTTGCAGAGAAACCTGACCTTTCGGTGAAATTGGTAGTTCAGAGACCCTATTTTCATTGTAGTATTTCGTGGCAATTTGTTGGCCGATTTCTAGTTTATATTGTAGAACGGGTTCCTAGTGAAATTAAATTAATTGTCTATCCTCTACAGAGTAGTAATAAGCGGACTCCTTTTTGTTGATGGATGTTGAATAACTTGAATTCATTTTAGGCTTTTGTTCATAAGCAACAACTACACTACCGAGTACTAAATCACTGTTTGCAAAGAAATGAGCCCATATCACCACAAAAATTCAAGCTTAGTTTTAGAGTCAAATAGTTTCTCCATGGATAAAAGTAGTGTTTATGGAGTGAAAAATAGGGCAAGTACGAATTTAAAGAAGGTCAATTTGCACTTGTAGTCTCACTTCGAAAAGGATATACATATTAAAAACAGGTATATTTGCACAGCGAAATTAAACTGATGCAACAAAGTTTTTATTTCCACTTTCACGTTCTTATTCCAAAGCAAACACTTCTAAGTTGGAAATGCCTAAAATTGGGAGCGTAGAAACACTAAAGAAACAAGAAAACAACTTCATAACACGAGTAGTTTTGGCAAATTTGATGTTTGTTTTTATTATTCAGTCACGCGATTAACCCGCGCTCACGTGCACTCCACGCTTACGTTTCTCGCGCATGCGTAGACGAAAGTCCACCCTGTTAAGGATGGTGGGAAATGTACAAGTGCAATGTACAATGTAAATGTACTATATCCACCCCATGATCAGTTCGTCAATTACATAGATATGACATTGCCTTTACCCCCCCCCCCTTCCCCCACCCCCCTGCATAAAAAGATTACAATTTAATAACATGTTTTTGTTTATAAGTTCTTTGTATATTTGCATGGCGATAAGACATATAATAGTTTTGCTTGTGGAAACACCACGTAAATTTATTACTGCAGTAATAAATTTACGTGACGTTTCCACAAACAAAACTATTATATGTTTTTGTTTATTGCTGTTAATAAATACATGTTTACAAGGGTGAATAAAAGTGTCACTTACAACATTTATAAAATATACAAATATATATATATATATATATATATATATATATATATATATATATATATATATATATATATATATATATATATATAAATATACAAATATATTATTAATAACTTAACAGCTTTCAATAAATACTTTATAACAAATAATTTGCATGTTTAAATAATAATTATGTAACATTTTACCACTCAGATAGCAAGTAAATAACACTCACTTACAAAAGTTACAATAAACATTTGTTAACAGTTAACTTTCCCAGCTTACACGATAACTCAATTGACTTTCTGTAAGGGTGAGAACAATAGCCACAAGAACTAACCACAACCTCCTTCCAACAGCCACGCTCACAAAAACCATCAAGGCCAACCCTTTTAGGAACAAACTTTTCCTTGGAAACAATATAATTACTTAGGCTATACCCTCTTTCCCTTAGCCGTATTATAGAAATATACTCATGGCGAAAAACGAGCTGCCACCGATTGCCATAAGTGCTATTTTTTGCATATCGGGAGATTGCAATATGTTTGCCTCACGCCCCCTCCATGGAGTTTACTGCAAGTCCCTTTCCGTACTTGGATTTTACGTCTTGAGTATGGACAGGTATTACATGGCCTACAGTCCATACAATTGGGGTGACCTTGCCAATAAATAGAGCATTTGCTCTGTAGTAATTCATACAAAAAATAGTCAAATCTTGAATCTCACTAGCAGAGATTGTCATTCTACTAAACAGAGAAACCGCATTCCTAAGTTGCAGGGCAATATAGGCAAAAACATGTATCCTAAACATTTGTCTCGGTGAATCTGCAGGTGATTCCAGACATCAGACACTAGGTACATATATAAAATTATGGAGAAACATCCTTACATCCTGGAATCCCTCCCAGTGAACCTATAATTGAACTCTCTGCTTTTTGCCTTTGTCTCATTAAACCAATGAATAATTTTGTTTGCTAAACCAGAAAGCTGGCAGTTATGTTTCAACACATGTATAAACTTATAAAATGCAGAACTATTTGGTACCGCTTTAAAGTTGGATATATTATCACCAAGAGCAGATTTACCAATTGCTTCACAAAGCATCTGCTTGTGAATCAATTGACAGGCATTATTCTTTACATGCAAAGGGTCAGCATGGACCCTATCAAAGAGCCTGCCAATTGGTGGGTCAAACTCTTGCCTACTCTTACATCCTGCAATAAACGCTGTGACTTTGCTACGCTTAGTCTGCTCTGTTACTGGCTTTTTGGTTCAACGCGAACTTTGTTAGCTATAGATAATAATTGTTTATAATCCCACGGTTTCCGTGTATTCGGGGGGGGGGGGGCTGGGCCAAAGGTTTTACTTACATCATGAACATCATCATTACAAACATTGCCAAAAGTTGAAAAGTACTTTGCACTATTTGGGAGCTCCCCTGCTAGATATGCCAACATTTTCATGTCATTGGGAAGCTCTGCAAATTTAAACTTGATCACCATGTTATTAATGTTAAATGAAGCCTTTTCAATTTTCTCAATCTTTTTAGTTATCATTAAAATATACTTGGTAACTGCTGGGCTTGTTTCACTACAATTGCTACCAAAAAATAAGGAAATTTTCCTCGCTGCTTAAAATCTTATGACCGATGTTGAGAAAGCTAACTAACCAAGAGGCAAGAACAAGACTGGTCAAATTTCCGAAATGGGGCCCATCCCCAATAGCAACCTGAAAGGTATAAGGCTCATTAACTTCAAAGCACTACCAAGTTGGATCGTGACAAGTTGGATCGACAAAATTTGCTCGTGTGCGGGCAACCTTTACGACATTTTCGTCATTGTATGTATGTATGTATGTAAAAATTTATTTAAAGACGCTAGCCTTGTCAACAAAGAGAGTTGATTTCCACAAGGGGCGTCGACATTTGAAAATTTACAAAAACTATTTACAAAAAGGACAAATATAAGTACAAATACATGCAATATATACAGTAATTAATTAGAATGGTTTAAAAAGAAGTTGGTGGTTTGGTGTGATTTGGCCATATAAATATGTCTGTAATAATCCATTTAAATTAATATTAGGTTAGTTACTTTGCCTTACAATATTTTTAAAAGAACATATTGATAGGGCTTCCTTAGCTTCACCAGGAAAATCATTCCATAGTTTAGCACCACTATATCGAAAACTCTTTTTCAGAAAGTCGCGTTTTGGCTTAGGAACGGCCAGATCATTCTGAGCATTTCTGAGATCGTAAGTCGTTTGCGAAATATTCCTTTTTATCAAAAACTCTTTCAAGTTCGGCGAACTATGGTCGTTTAGAATTTTATAGACAAGAGTTGCCTTAGTTAGTTTTCTTCTAGATTCTAAATTGTCCCATTCAAGAGATTGAAGAACGTCAGCAGACCTGATCTCATAACCAGCACCAGCTATTATTCTAGCTGCTCGATTTTGAAACTTCTGCAATTTGTCTTTTAATGTTTTGTTACAAGTGTCCCAAAGGGGAGAACAATAATCGAAGTAGGGTTGTATCAAAGCGCTATAGATTGATTGCAGCATGTTTACAGGAACGAATGGCTTTATGCGCCTTAACGTTCCAATACCTGCTGCAACCTTTCTGCAAATTACGTCAATATGCTCATCCCAACTCAACGTTTCATCAAGGGTGGCGCCCAAACAAGGTATTGAGGTTACCCTAGGAATTGGTTGACCATTTAACATTACAGGAATGTCATTATTTATCTTATGGAGATTATGTCTAGATCCTACGTACATTACTTTAGTTTTGGATGAATGGTGTTGCAATTTGTTTTGTTTGAGCCATTGACTTATGTTATTCAAGTCACTGTTCGTGACATGTAAACCAAATATCAAACACGTTTGATATTTTTCGTCATTCGTGACGTTGGCGAGCAAACGACAAGCGCGCCTGAATGGAAAAATTTGCGCATGCGTGCAACTTGCAGAATTAAAAACCAGACACGAGTTCGTGATTTTGATCCGCCATGTTGTTTTTAATTCTGCAAGTTGCACGCATGCGCAAATTTTCCTATTCAGGCGCGCGTGTCGTTTGCTCGCCGCACTACACGAGAATATTTTTGTTACGAATGACGAAAAATATCAAACATGCTTGATATTTGGTTTACATGTCACGAATGACGAAAATGCCGTAAATGTTGCCCGCACACGAGGAAATTTTGTCGATCCAACTTGTCACGAATAACAAGTAGACCTACGCGCGACAAGTGCGCTCGTGTGCGGCGGGCTTAACGCATAGAACGTGCACGTACTACGGATGTTTCGTTCATATCTTCGGTTCAGTATTAAACGCTATGTAGATGAAAATACCACCAATCGAGGTTGAAGGGAGCTCATATATGATCAAATTACGCAATATTACTAACAAATTATAAACATAAACATACCTTTCGCCGAACATAACTTCGGCCCCTTGAGATGTACGCTCATTGTGATAGTCATGTTCGATTAAGCATTCAAAATGCCGTACACAGTGTTATTTTCAGGTTTCTATCTATAAATTGTGATCTTTTATTGCCGAATTTACATTTCAAGTCCGAGTTTGCGATAATCCCCAACCGAAAATACGGCAAAAACCGTCAAAACAATGCGAAATTTGTATCGCGTGACTCTGCAAATGCCAGAAATGGTTCTACAGGTCAAAGTGTACCTATACGCGTACGTTTGACGTCATTGCAGCAAAACCCAATATCTTCAAAAATTCAAAATAAATATTTCTACTTGCCGTATTCAAACGAAACTTTCTACACGGAAGCGCTTAAATACAAAGAGTATTTTACTCATATAACCTTTCAAAAATGACGAAAAGTTTAGAAAATATTCAACTTTTTCTCGATATGAAACACAGAATGTTTGGCCAAGCGGTGAATATAAATATATGATTTTCGATTTGTGTAATGTTTTGACGGCACTTGACCCCCCCCCCCCCCCCCCCCCGTTCGAAAGGTT
>CACRXK020016999.1:0-10942 GCA_902702795.2 Paramuricea clavata
TGTTTGCTGACGTGATTTTGTTTCAACTTTTATACAGCTCATTTTTTGGAGATGCATGCACGTTGGGAAAACTTTTCAAAACATCTTTAAAAATTAACGGCAAGTTTGACTTTTCATCTTTGCCAAACTTTGGTCCTTTCATAAAATTTATAAATGTAGGACTTTAGTTTTACATTCACTTGTTTGAAAAGATATAAAACTACATGTAAATGTAGTAATTTGAGTCGAATGACAGGAGTTTGTTTAAAATACATTTATTGATTTAATATGAAATATCAATTTTAAAAGAACATTATTAACACGATATTGAACGTGACACGAATAAAAACACACTGAAATAAAAGATAGCGTAGAAACTGAGAAACTGACATACGTACAGTTTGAATTTCAAAACTTTACAATTAAACTTAAAAACATGCGTTTTCTTCCTTGACATAAATTTGAAAACATACGGCTAGTTTCAATTACACTTACAAATACGGCCTGTATGTTACATATACGGGCTGCATGTTACATATACGGGCTGTATGTTACATATACGGGCCATATGTTACATATACGGGCCATATGTTACATATACGGGCTGTATTTTACATATACGGGCCATATGTTACATATACGGGCTGTATGTTACATATACGGGCTGCATTTTACATATACGGGCTGTATTTTACATATACGGGCCATATGTTACATATACGGGCCATATGTTACATATACGGGCTATATGTTACATATACGGGCTGTATGTTACATATACGGGCTGTATGTTACATATACGGGCTGTATGTTACATATACGGGCTGTATGTTACATATACGGGCTGTATGTTACATATACGGGCTGTATTTTACGTATACGGGCCATATGTCACATATACGGGCTGTATGTTACATATACGGGCCATATGTTACATATACGGGCTGTATGTTACATATACGGGCTGTATTTTACATATACGGGCCTGCATTTTACATATACGGGCTGTATTTTACATATACGGGCTGTATTTTACATATACGGGCCATATGTTACATATACGGGCTGTATGTTACATATACGGGCTGTATATTACATATCTTTGGACTTTTATACAATGCCAATGTGTAAATATTTATCATTTTTGAGCGTCCTTTCTGCATTTTAGCAATCTAGCATTGCGCAATAAGGATTACGTAATGTTATCAGACAGCCCGTATATGTAACATGCCCGTATATGTAACGTAACGTTACCACCCCTGCTCCCCTGTGCTGTGACCACCTTGAGGAGTGAGCTATTGTGATTAATACGGTATTTTCAACTGTTTTGTTCTGTTATCTCGCAATAGAGGAACAAATCAAGTCAAATATGGTATTTTAACCAAAAGCACATGTTCAAGAATGTTGGGGACCTCTTTTACATTCAAATGAACTCAATCGTAAAGAAACGTGTCTATATTTTTGACGACGTTTCTGAGTGCGACTGAGATGAATCATGAATAGAGTCGTGACAACACCTTTCAAATGGGAATTTCTGATAGAGATCGGTGAATTATACCATAAGTTAACACATGAGAAATTGGTCATGAACTTTATTGTTTTGGAAATGGTGAATTTTATATGGACAAGACTCATGTTTGTTTCTATCAACCTAATCAACGCAAACAAATTATGTCGCTTGTGGGATTTGTTAAAGGAGCATATGATTCAGGATGGTAGAAAGAATAGCAGGTGCGTTGTAGTGATCTTATTTATGTTAATGGTGGGTGGTTAAACGCAATGCCTTGTGAGAATATATACCATCCCATCCCTGCTTGTGTAATATGTTCCTTATTAAAGTCATAGTCATGATTAATTATCACTCTTCTGAGAAGACCTCAATGGTGTTTTATTGCAAAGAAGCAGATTAAAATTAATAAATTTGAAAGAAATTGAAAGTTGTAAAATAATGGTATCTCATTTCTGTGCTTTTTAGATCCTATAGAGACAGTATAAAGTGAAGATGGAACAATGCTGCAAACAGTTACGTTCAGTTGCATGTCTAGATATGCATTATATTGCATTGTGTAAGAACAATTTAATTGTAAAGGGTCTCTAGTATTATAGGATCTGTGTGAAATTCCAGTAGTCTGTTGCCAAATACTCATTTAGTGTCTTTTGCCTAATAAAGTTTAACTGCCTTGTATGAGGTAAAAATGGTTGTAACAAAAATGCAGGTTGAAATCAAGCCTTCAAAAGCATTAAACCCACATTAATATTTGCTCTATCTAGTGCCAGATGATTTTACTCATTAGTTAATTACTGTAATACTGCAAGTGAACTGTTTAACAGAACTCGTCTATCTGTATACATGGTCATTACTCCACTGTTGTCACTGCTTTGTTTTTAGGAGCCGACCATTTAACTTGGGGGGGGGGTTGAGTTTGAAAAAAAGGCTATTCTGAACAAAAAAATACCTGCACTAACAAACTGACCCTTCTAGAGGCACCCACCTTTGATGGTCGACTCGGTTGTCTCAGAATCCTAGGTATCACTATGGCCTGATCTGCTGCCCTATGGTGCATACTTATCACAGGACGAAATCAGTAGCTATCATCATGGTTAAAGGTGGCGTAAAGCGATGTTATTGGCGGCTTTATTCACATTTAATCAGTTTGATTAAATTTAGTAAATGTACCTAAACTCTCCTTTCAGCATGTAGATTAAAGATTTTTCTGGAGGCTTTAAATGTCCAAATTATAGTATAATTATAGATGATTAAAGACGACGTATTAAAGAATGAGAAAAGTTTGTTTAAAGGAAATTAAAGGTTTCTAACTTGTCTTTAACTGCGAAGAGAAATGAGTTGTAAAGGTACCTTGAAGCTACATATACAAAGCTTTTCTGCTCTCGTATTTTACATCTTTAATCACATTTAATGTGGTGTTGAAATTGTAAAAAGGTGCATGTCTTTACTCAACTTTAAGCAAAGGTGTTTTGAGTCTTTATTTTACCTTTAATCACATTTAATATGTGTTGAAATTGTGAAAAGGAACCTGTACATGCCTTTACTCAACTTTATGAAAAGGTGTTTTGTATCTTTATTTAACCTTTAATCACATTTAATGTGGTGTTGAAACTGTGAAAAGGTACATGTCTTTACTCAACTTTAAGCAAAGGTGTTTTGTATATTTATTTAACCTTAAAACACATTTAATGTCGTACGAAAAGAACAGAAAAGAAACGTATATTGTCTATTTGACGTTTCCATTTGCCATTTAAATACCTATAGTATTGTTTAACCATTAATGGTTAAACATTAATGGTTAAACAAACTATTCAAAATCACAAATGCAAATGTCAAATAATAATAGTTACAGTTAAGCCATGTTTTAGATACTTTCCTTAATAAATTGTACGTGCAGGTAAGATGATCAATAAAACAAAAGTAATGCCATTCATAGATCTCTCTGGCGTTTCCCAGATTTGAACGTAATAGCAAACAAGCTGCTCCAGTGGCGAGTTTAATAGCAAAGCAGGAAGTAATGTCTCCAAAGACAAAAAAAAATTTCAGCACACATAATTTTTTCTTCAATTTTATATTTACCATATAAATAACATAAAAATCTGCCATGCAGAATAAATGCATATCGTATAAACAGTGTAAATTACGCAAACTCATAAATTTGATTATCAAATTATCACGTGCAGAATGAAAACCCACGAATAAAAACCTTTCAGTCTAACATTTCTATTTAGAATTTTGTATGAACCTGTTTAAGAAGCCATGCAGGTTCACAACAAATATATAAAGCACTATTAATACATTAGAACATGGAAAACTTTGGGTGATATATCGTGGGTCTTTACTATACTGAAAAACTATAGCAATCAGAGTCATGATCATTTAAAATGTCATTAACAGAGTCATTCAGCGAAGAGCCACTAGGGATAATGAATGGGCACTCTCATCAACAACATTATCATCCTCGTTCTTAGCTGCCCACTCCGGGAAGTCGTTTGGCTTAGGTCGAATGGAGGGCTGTCCACCCTCGCGAGGAACAATTCTGCTCCGTACCAGTTCTGACAAAGACAAGGTGTGGAGCCTGTCTAACTTTTTCTTTGCCCTTCGTATAGAGATGGACTCTCCCAGGGTAGCCTACGAATGTTGTAACGCATGATCCTTTTTGTTGTTTCGTCGACCTCGCTTTCTTCTGATGACATGTACAGTAGCTTGCCCTCATAACATCGAACACTCTTGCAGTTTTCTGGGCACCCCAATTTGCCTTTTCCACGTGCTTCAGCCTGCGTGCAAGTCTCTAAAGAAAGATACAAAATAATAACAAATAAGCTTGACACTACTACAAGTTCTTAGCAAACGTATAGTACAAATGTTGACTATTGAGTTCACACAGTACAATTTTGTATCAAATGTTGATTTGATGATTGGATGACATTGCCTGGATGACTTTTCCTTCCACCGTATGCGCGTTGTTCAGACTCTGAAAGTTCTTTAAATTCTTCTTCATAATCATTTTACACACGATTTCCCTTTTCGTCGCAGGCGACATACAGTAGGTAATTTTTTTTTTTTGGGGGGGGGGTGTTAGGTAGACTGCTTATGCATGCCACAACTTTGCTTAGCAAGAAATCCGACTTTGGAAGCCTTACAGATTCATCCACGAGGTTATCGAGGCATTACAAGCAATGAGCATAAAAATGTCATTTACTGCATGTATTTAAATTTATACATTGCTCGGGGAGACAAAGCAAAAGGTAACTTTCAAATAGAGTGTCACAAATGTCACAAACACCCAAAGACGGATATGTTTTACATTGAGCAACCCCCTTGAAATACAAAGCTAAATTAATGCCTATCAAAATTAAATGCAGTGTTATAAGTTCAAACCTCGTCCTTTATAAAATAATAAAAATTCAATCTTAAAAAATTGGTTATACTGTTTAAATTAATGCTAAAGCTGTTAACAGATCTTCAAAGTCTTTAATCCCTTGCTGTGTGATAATGTTGGTGGAAAATTTAAACACGCAAAATAATTTGTTCTGGATGTTCACGAGAACTTGTACCAAATCATATGTAAAAACCGCGTAAACATTTTAAAGACCATGATGTTTGTGATGTTACTCTGAGTGTATATCCATACCAAGCAAGCTTGAAAAAAATATGCCTGGCCACGGTGGGAATCGAACCTACAGTATGACCCTTGGAATACTAGCCCAATGCTCTGCCAACTGAGCTACGCAGTCAGGTCGGTTCGAGTAATACTATGTGATTTTCGGAAATGAGCCTAGTTACTTCGATAACAATGCAATGTAATAATCATAATTTTTTCTGTGTTGGTGTAATGTATTCAGGTGAATATGATGCTTGTGATGTCACTCTGAGTGTATATCCACACCGGGTAAGCTTGAAAAATATGCCCGGCCTCGGTTGGAATCGAACCTAGATGACCCTTGGAATACTAGCCCAATGCTCTGCCAACTGAGCTACGCAGTCAAGTTGGTTCGAGTATGTGATATTTCAGAACTGAGTCTAGTTTTTTCGATATCAATGCAATCTAGTAATCATGATAGCTCAGTTGGCAAAGCATTGGGCATTCCAAGGTCGTACTGTAGCTTTGATTCCCACCCTGGCCAGGTCTATTTTTCAAACTTCCCCGGTGTGGTTATACACTCAGAGTATCATTGCACAAACATTATATTCACCTGAGTACATAACACCAACACAGAAAAAATCATTTTAAGGACCATTCTTTAAATACAGTGCACATGCAAAGGTTGTCACATGCAATAGTCAATTCTACAATCCAAAACGCAAATATTTTTGACAAAATGCAAGCAAATGCAGATAATATTGCTGACATGTGACATTTGACTACTGCAATACAGCATTGCTTGTGACAACATCATAAGAATTACAGTAGCTGCATATTATACTCTTTCTATACTATGCTCAAAAGTCTTTAATTAAATCAAATTTTGAGACATGTGCTATGTACAAGTACAGTACAATTGTCTAGCTTTAGTCATATATAGGACGATTCTCTGGTGTGAGCAAAACTAAAGTGATACCACTCTGTAGACGTTGCTGTGTTGGGAGTTTTGTGACCCCCCAACATATATCACCTGGTAATTAATATTGAAAAATTGACAGAGTAAAGTATGGTAAAGTGATTACCAGAATCCAGATACCACAAGAGTTACCGGTATAAGGTTTTAAAATATATCTATTGGGCCAAAAAAATATGTGGGTTTCCGGTTTCCCGACCCTACCTACCTTTTGGACGTCGAAATTCCGACCCTAAACTTTTTTATTGGATCATGCTTGTAAGTGTTTCCACTTACAGGAAAAAGTTCGTGAAAAATTGAAATTTGAGGCAATATTAGGGAAATTTATCTAATTTGGATGTGAAAGCACTGACTAAACAAAATGGCGTTCATTTGTTTGGAAAATTAAAAAAAAAGTTTAAAATAAAATTAAAACCGACCTACCCTATCTAAGTTCTTATAAGAAGAAACCGGAAACCCATATTTTTTTTGGCCTTGGGCAAGACAATTACAAATACCATAAATACTGTGTACACCATACCTTTTATTAAAACAGGTGTGGCCCTCCATACTCATGAGCCAGTTCCTTGGAAACCTTGGAACACAGCATGATGTTGTGTTGAGAGTCAACACTAAAATTAAAACAGAATATTTAGTATAGCTGTATAAGATGACTCATGTTTCATAAGTGTATGCCTGCAACAGCGGCGTAGCTAGAACCGATAATTGGAGGGGTGCGGGGTGGTGTATATTCATATATTCATGTTCATGTAGTGTAACAACGTTAACAATTACTTTCAAAAGAAATCCCTCAGGCAGAACACGAATATATGAATATACACCCCCAATGATCAGTCTAGCTACGGGCCTAGCTGGCCTGCAAATACAAGTTAACTTGATATTTTCTGTGTTGGTGCAATGTACTCAGGTAAATAATTAAGATGCTTGTGATGTTACTCTGAGTGTATATCCACACCGGGCAAGCTTGAAAAATATGCCTGACCACAGTGGGAATCGAACCTACGACCTTTGGAATGCTAGCCCAATGCTCTGCCAACTGAGCTACGCGGTTGTACTTGTTGGCTTGCACCAACACAGAAAATATTATTATTACTAGATTACATTGATATCGAAGGAACTAGATTCTGTTCCGAAATATCGCATACTCGAACCGACCAGACCGCGTAGCTCAGCTGGCAGAGCATTGGGCTAGCATTCCAAAGGTTGTAGGTTCGATTCCCACCGTGGTCAGGCATATTTTTCAAGCTTGCCCGGTGTGGATATACACTCAGAGTAACATCACAAGCAACAAGTTAACTTGTATGAATGTGGTCATTGTGGTGTTTCATAAATATAATGTTAGTACACAAAGTTACCTTTCATCAAACGTATGCTAGATTACTCTCATAAGCATTCAATGCTTTCAGTTTACGACGAACATATAATCCTATAAAAAATGAGATATATGTTAAAGGCACAATCCCTCCTGGTGCACTTACTATGCTATTTTACACTGTACACAGCTTTAATAGTGCCTCAAGAAATTTAACACAAAAAGTAAATTCACATTTCGCAAGCAAGAAAGAGAAGCCAGGGTACCCGAGCTGGTCTGGTTTTGGAGAGACACCACATTTGGTATAATTATTTCTTGTCAATTGTCCAATTTAATCTTGCGATAACATGAGAACTGAACTGACCTGCCCAAGCGTAATGGCCTACCTCAACTGTAGTAGGCTGTGGCCAGTCTGGGTGCCTTGTAACTTGCTTGGATACCTGGGCTAGTCTGCCTCCATATATGAAATACAGCACTAGGTATACTATAGTACAATAGACACTTAATCCTTGCCTTGTTAACCTAGGCTGTGAAGAGTTTTGTGATTGTGATATGCACTTTGGAATAATGCACGAAGCAATGTTTTGTCCGCCTGGGGAAGGATGGCATACACAGGAATTGACTTGAGTTCTCGCAACTTGAAATTTCTTAATAGGGGAAAATTTGACAAAGATTGACTAAAAAGTGATGCTCTGCAGTGGAGCTTATTGTCATACATACAGTAGCAAAATTGAAACTGTCAAATTCCCCTAGGTATGCCTGTCCTCCCTGAGTCAGGCATAACACAACAGTGCAGATCAGAAATATATTGCGTAAACATAACTTGCACGTTTTGCCTGCCAAGGGCAAAGACAAGGGTTCTATAATATTTATACAGTAATTGGGGTATATACTGTAGTATTTTTAGCAGTGATTTGCATGTAATAAATTATTAAACAGATCTATGACTGAGTTCAGCAATCTTGAATTAGCCTTTGAATATTTGGCGCAATTATTTTAGGAGCCTAAACTTTCATTAAATCAGAGCGTTCTATACCAAATGACATGTATACACAATTTATCTGATATAAGTACAAATGCTTACCCTACATAGCTTTGGCAACATGTCTCGCGGTTCTGTTTGACAAATTGTCCATTTTTTCAACCTTCATATCTTCGATGGACAACTTCGTCTCGTTTATAGTCGTCTTTAATATTAACTGTTTTCGTAAGAGCCTGTTCTCCTGGCCGACGTTTTGTAGTATATAAACAGGACTGGACATATTGGTCAGATAACGACACAGACATATTTATATTACAATACGAGACTTGCTGAAGTTTAGCTCAGTAACTCAAATGTACTTTGGATGGACGAAAACCCTGTTTGTGAACCTTGAACGATAGTGACGGTTAAACCTCATCATAAAAATCCAAAATTGAGTGGGAATTAACGAAATATCTTCCGATTGGACGAGTATACCTATACGCACAACGGGAATGCCATCCTGTTTGTCAAATAACTCAAATTACACGTATACTTTCACGGGGTCTAAACTGGTTTCGACGAGCAACATCTGGCCAAAAATTCGCTCAGTAGAACATTAATATACCATCATCCGTAAAATTGACGTTACTTGCACAACTCCAGATAGAAATAACAGTTATATTTGGTCAAAATTTTCCATTCCAGTACTGCAAAATATACAGCAAGCGAACAGACAATTGTTTGACCTGCCCGAGGGAGGGAGGGGAAGGTAATATTTGTGCAGCAATATGTAAACAAAGCGCGCGCGCGGGAATTTGCACTTGATCATCGATCAGGAAGCAAGGACGGCAAATCTCAAGAAATAATATGCTTTTTCTCTGTTTCGTCTGGTCGTATGAGCTTACGTAAAGTCGGTTGAAATGGCGCATTTTAACACGACATTCCACACAGCGAGTGGCGCACTTGCTAATGGTGGGATACGTCACGATCTGGGAGAAATCTCAGTGCAACCAGCGAGACAGAGCGAGCATATACTTTCGAAGCTAGGTCGGCTTTCCAGGCCGAACACGATCGAGGAATTCGTCGTAAAAGACGAAAAATAATTAAACAAGAAAGAGCGAGAGAGATATACAGAGATGTTTGAAAGAGAAAAAAGATCTGAGAGGGAAAGAAAAATGCAGGAGAGATTTATTATCGAGCACGAAAATAGGAAGAAAATAGAAGCTAGTCGTTCGTGTACGTACACAAAGAGGGGAACGTGCTGTTGACTTCTGGCGACTGTGGGACAAAGAGAAAATGTTACGCAGTACGAGCAACATGTGAGTAAAATAGCATAAATTTATACATTCAAAACTAGTCAAAACTGTTCTTCTCGTTATACCATCCGCATATTTTAAAGCTCCAGTAGAGGTTCAGCTTGAAGAAGGACGTCTCTGATTGGCTGTCCACTAATTAATTGTAGCAATTGTAGCAAATCGAAGGGGACGCAAAACATATCATATAACAGGTTGAGCGATCTTCTAAGACGCACGTTATATAAAAAAGCTTTAGATATATCTCTAGCCAGAGCAATAGATATATCTCTAACTCTCAATAGGGCACGCTTTGCAAGGGTTTTAAATTGTTTTCGTATGCCACAACTACTGTAGTATTGAATACCAGGTATTGACATTGTTATTTAATACTGCGTCTAGTTCCTTTCACAGTTGGGTGGCATTCTAATGAATCTATAACTCCAAACTATCTATAGACTGAATTTACTTGGCCGTTCATTTTGCAAAGGTTTTATATCTCTTAACAAATCAAAGTGCTTACATCAATAGTTAATAATATTATATACAAAGCGCAATAGTCTGGAAAAGGCAAATAATTCTTGCGTGAATATATTAACAAACCAACGAGCTTACCTGATCCATTTACCACAGACCGGCAGAAACAATACGCAGATGTGAGCTTTAAACATAGCGATTTTTTTGTTACCTCCGTTAATATATTCACGCAAGAATCATTTGCCTTTTCCAGACTATTGTACTTTGTACCTAGTATTATTAACTGTTGATTATTATCAATGTCGATGCTTGTTGCATAAAGAAACTTTATTGGACCTCTATAGGCCTATAATACTAAGTAATTAAGGCCCTAGCCTGTCAAACTATTGCGTATGAGAGAAACGTATGAGAGGCGTATGAAAATTAATGGTTTTAATGAAATAATTTTCATACGCACAAAATTACAAAAATCCTTTGAAATATCAGCGTATGAGTACCGTACATCTGGCGTACCTCTAGCGTATTCAGCGAGTGCCTAGAGTATACTTATCGTATAAACCATACGTCCGAATACGCACAAAATGTTTAAGCATGCTTGAAAAAATGTTTCTGTCAATCTGTCTCGCCGTATGCCAGCGTATGCCGCGGTATGCGACCGTGCTTGAAACGTACACAACCTATGCGTAATGACGTACCCATAGCGTATGTCAGCGTATACCAGCCGAGCGTGTGAGTGATATTTTTCATACGCTGGCATACGCTAGTACAATATGCAGTAGTGTGACAGGGCCTTAACATAAACTATTCAATGGCAGGGCCGTTGCGAAGGGATATAGATTGGGGGGGGGGGGG
>CACRXK020017000.1:0-10942 GCA_902702795.2 Paramuricea clavata
GGATGGACGATCTTAAACGCGCAAAGATAACTCGACGCGCTCAACGAGCCCAAGCAACAAAGACGTGGAATAAAGCAGAAACGTTAATGAATGACGAGATCAACGAAACCAACATTCAACGACTACAAGTTGTGCTACAGACATTCGACACGAAAATCGAACAATTGAAAAAGCTCGACGAGAATATATCGTGTAAAATCGAGACCGAGAAAGAACTGGAAAGCGAGATCGTGGAAGCAGACGACTATCTAAGTGAGCTAATGGATAAAAGGTACCGAATACAATTTTTTATAAGTGCTAATCAAGCCACTACGGCAAGTCCTAACAACACGCTGTCTGCGGCGCAAAACTATAATCAAGGAGAACAATTGGCCTCTCAAGGTCACACTTACTCGCCGCAATTGAACAATTCGAGTGCGCATAGATTACCTAAGTTAGCCCTGCCGATATTCAATGGGAATCCACTAAAATGGCAAACGTTTTGGGACTCGTACAAAGCCGCAGTTCATGATAATAAATCTCTATGTGACATACAAAGATTCAATTATTTAAAAGCGCATCTGGCGGAAGAAGCGGCTAGATCAATCGAGGGTTTACCACTAACAGACACAAACTACGCACAGTCAGTCAAGATACTAGAAGAAAGATTTGGTCAACCACATAAAATCACAAACGCACACATGCAAGCATTGTTAGACCTCCCTAATCCATCTGAGTCGGTAACTAGTTTACGTGGGTTTTACGACCGCATGGAAAATCACGTCCGAAGCCTTGAAGCTTTGGGAAAAACACAAGACTCCTACGGTGATCTCCTAGTGCCCGTTATCTTCAGCAAGCTTCCGACCACTGTAAAACACAATCTTATTCGAGAACATGGAACCACGGACTTGAGTTTAGAACAATTGCGCAAAGATATTTCGAAGGAAATCCTTATACTCGAGGCAGGTGAAGAGACAAATAAACTTAACAATTTAAGTCAGTCACCTGATACCCTCCCTTCCATCTCCAGTTTATTAACGAACACTAGCAGATACAAAAACCTTGGGGGAAATTTCAGTAACTCAAAGTTTAAAACACCACCTAACCCCTCCAAACCGAAGGCGTGTACTTTCTGTAATGGATCTCACAAACCGAACGACTGTACGGTAGTAAGTGATCCTGCTGCACGAAAACAAATTGCGTTTCAGGCGAACTTGTGTTTCAACTGCCTTAATAACCATCGCGTGTCACAGTACAAATCCAAAAACCGCTGCAGACAATGTCACCAGAAACACCATACAAGCCTTTGTGTAGGGAATAAAGAGCGCCCAGAACAACAAAAACCTGATCCAAACGCGCGTCAAAACATCAAAGACAAGGACAGAAACGTGCAATGTATGTGTACCAACGGCGGCGACGTAGCTCAAACAACCAACACAAGCGAACAAACATCTGGTAACAACAACACGTCAGCATCCGTTACGAACCTTCATACCAACCTATCCGACAACAAGTACTCCCACCGATGTACCTTACTGAAAACAGCAATAGCCACCGTACAATCCCGAAACAGAGCCGCAACCGCACGCATCCTGTTCGATGAAGGTGCCCAACGTTCTTTCATAACTGAAGAATTAGCAAACAGTCTCAACCTCGTGCCAGAAAGGACAGAACCTTTACACCTATCAGTCTTCGGTGGTGCCCAGACATCAGTGAAAAGAGTCGATATCGCAACCGTACATCTACAAACAGACACTGGTGGAATTATCCCAATCCAAGTAGTAATCATCCCAGTGATTGCTATACCACAAAAGAACCATATCACCACTGACATATACAACCTACCTTACCTCAAGAACCTCAAGCTAGCTCATCCCGTCACCAGCGATGACCAATTCGAGATCTCTCTCCTCATTGGTGCAGACCACTATTGGGACGTGGTAGAAGACAAGATTGTTCGGGGATCTGGACCTACTGCCGCCAAATCAAAGATTGGCTACCTACTGTCTGGACCAACTGCCATTCCCTCCCCACCATCAGAACTCACCGCTACAGTCCTCAAGGCCATCGTTGCGACAGAACGGGAAGAAATGTTAGAACGGTTCTGGAACTTGGAATCCATAGGCATTTTACCTGATGAAACCGAGAAAAAAGAAAGAGAGTTCGTTGAAGACTACCAAAATTCCTCAATTCACCTTGAAAATGGACACTATAATGCTAAGTTGCCTTGGAAACCTAATCACCCACCACTTCCTACAAATGAAGCAATAGCAAAAGGACGAACCCGCTCCACAGTACGACGGCTTGCCACAGACCCCGAAAAGCTGAAAGCATACAACCAAATCATCACCGAACAACAACAACGTGGATTTTATCCCGAGAAAAGATCCGAAGCAGATGTCACTACCTTCCACACCATGCTATCTTGAAAGACTCCTCCACCACTCCACTTCGTGTCGTCTTTGACTGCAGCTGCAAGACAAACGATAGTCAACCAAGCTTGAATGATTGTCTAGCTACCGGTCCTCCACTCTTAAACGACCTCACTGGCAACGATGGATTGGTTCGAGCAGCCAACATCAGAACCAGTACCGGCCGTACTAACCGTCCAATTGCCAAACTGTATCCATTAGAGGTTAGAGCTACAACATCCTTTGGTATTTGTCCCACAACTGACGAACCAAGTGACGAGAAAGATCAACCATCCGAGAACCCGCCACAGAGAGAGAAACGATCAGCAGCAGTAGCAGCAAAGAAGAAAATTAAAGGCTGGACATCCTCATTGTTGTGCCCCGCCGGAGGATGTCGTGAAATAGCGACAGACGCTAAAACACTAATGACTTTAATATAATCATATAGATATTGAATTACGCGCTTGACTTTGGATAACACAGATCTAGCACATGTCAATGTACAAATATTAGTAATCGCACACATACTCGAACTTGATTGGTTAGAATAATTTGCTTAGGGGTAAAATTACATTCGTGCTTTGGACACATTATTATTATATTTTTATGTTTGTATATAGTCTTGAACTGGCTCGCGTTATGGGAGTTACAAATTGTAATTAAGTAAATATATCATTGAAACTATTGCGTGAATCGTCCGTCATTATTCAGAACTTATTCATTGAAAGAACCTCCGCTTACGGTTCTCGATTGTCGTTGAGACGCCAATACACAACGCAAGTTAATAATACGCACAAACGAGAGACGATCGAGACAACTATCAGCTCATATACGACTCGAGCTCTTGGTATAATTGTTAAATATATAGCTTGTTCTAAAGAGTTTTCATCGTTTCGAACACAAGATAATGAGACTTGAGGCAGACACATTGGTGTGACCTCATTAATTATTCACTGGCAAATTTTATAACAAGAGAGATACAAATACCCAATTTCCCACTTGGAAATATTTTTTTATTCCTACCAATCATCAGAAACTTTAAGAACCTCTTCTAACATGTCAGCAACACCACAGCAGGTTTGCGGTGGTCACAGCAATATTTCATTTACGCATAGACATAGTATAGATGCTCTCTATTCAGTTCTAGTTCTGAGATCAGTGTAGTTGATGTGCGAAAGTTGGCGGTCAAATATGTGCGAAATTTACAATAATTCACATTGATACGAGGGTTTTTAGTAAGTGCAAATGCAGAGAAATGCAAGGAATCGATACCTGTGTAACATTCGTAAAGTTCCGTTCGCAACGTCGGCGCCCCAAAATGTTTAACTGGATATATCCGCACAAAACGTGCAATGATTCCATCTCCGAAGAAGTTACGAACTATTGTGTTCGTGTCGCTGTTGGCGCTAAAATTCTGGAAAGAAATAAAAACATACTTTAAGACTATATCAAGTTATTAAAAAAAGATTCCGGATACGTAAACTACAACAGTATGATTATGAAGGCAGGTTATCACACATCATTAGATATTCATAGCATTTCGGCCAATGACATCGTGTAATTTACATCACGTGTATCATCTATCTGGATACGTTCGGAGTACTCGGATTTTCGGAATACTAATGTAACAGAAGACAGTCGCATGACTGTTCTGAACTGTTCTGACTATGCCCCGATTTTCGAGTAGGAGCAGCCAGAACAGACACGCGACACTGCCTATTTTCACGTGATTGGAAATAGAGGCGACAGATTTTGTATATCCAATGCACACTGCATATATGTAGACATTGAAGGAGTAATGGCAGTCAGCCAAAACCGATTGTCTGCAAATTTGTTCGCCGCCTAGCACGGGATAAAGTTATGGCCGTGAGACAAAACATAAAGAAAATAGACCCCACTCGCGCTGGCCTATCTCGAGAAACATCAATGGAATATGCTAGGATTTACGATCATTTAACCCCAAAACGTCAACAACTTTTGGTTGCTGCGAAAAAATTTAAATCTGACAACAACTTCAGTTATTGTTGGACAAAAAATTCTACAATCTATCTCCGGAAGACTAAAGAAGCAAGGGCAATCAAAATCAATGATAATCACGACTTGGAGACCTTAATGAATGAACAGGGACGTAGGGACTAATCCTTTCAATTCAACAGCTAAGTGGAATTTTTGTAATTTACCGTCATGGCAAACATGAGTCTAAAGACTAAAAGCAGTGCTAATAAAGCTCTTCTTCGAGAACTACCTTTTTCAAACCTTTGGCCCGCTCAATTTAATAATTTATTTAAAAACAGTAGGTTTAGTAATTCTTTCCTACCGACAAAAAAAGACCTTGATCGCTTGACTAGCATTCATGATTTGGACCTTTTTAATTTGAACATGCATGAGAAAAGATCGAACAATGTAAATGATAATTACTATTCGCATGCAAATGCGTTGCAAATATTATTCGCCTCATAGCTTTAATCAACTTAAAGAGACCTCTAATGTATCTACTGACTGCAATAATAAGTTTTCCTTACTACATAATAACATAAGAAGCCTAAAGAAAAATTTAGAAAATTTACAAACACATCTCCTCGATGAACTTGCCTATAATTTTGATGTAATTGGTGTTACAGAAACTAGAATTAAGCAAGACGTTTTTATTGATTTTAATCCCTCAATGCCAAACTACAAATTTGAATTTGTACATACACCATTAGCTGCTGGAGGAGTAGGCATGTATATTAATAGTAATCTGAAGTATAAAATACTTGAGAAAAGCTCTAATGAATCTTATCAGGCACTGTGGATCGAAATTCAATCACCGAAGAATGCAAACATAATATGTGGTGTTATTTACAGGCAACACAATTCACCGGAACGTTTCTTAAGCTATTTCGAAGAAACTATTGAAAAAATGAGTGCATCCGGTAAACCCATTTACCTAATGGGCGATTTTAATATCAATCTTCTTCGTTCTGAAACATGTAATCACGCTCAAAATTTTATCCTCTCTATGCAAAGTTTCAGTTTAATGCCTACTATAGACAAACCAACACGCGTACATAATGACTCGGCAACTCTCATAGATAATATTTTTGTAAGTAAATTAGAAAATAATAGTACATCCGGAAATATTGTCTCAGATATAAGTGATCACTACTCTCAGTTTTTTATCACTCATTCGAACGTAAAAGCTAAAACTAATTTTGCAAACAAACATTTAACTCGAGACTATTCAAAGTTTTCAGAATCCAACTTTGTCAATGATCTTTCCCGTACTGGTTTGAATCATGCTGTTGATTTGAGCGAAAATGATATAAACAAATCGTTTTCAACATTTTACAATAAGTTAAATACAGTTATCACAAACCACGCTCCCCTTAAGAACATTTCTAAGCGTAAAGCAAAGCAGTTAACAAAACCATGGATAACTAAAGGTATCAGGAAATCAATTAAAATTAAGGGTAGTTTATATAATCGCGGTGATAAGGGTAAATATAAATTCTATAGAAACAAAATTTTAACACTCACTCGTCAGAGTAAAAAGGAATATTATCATAGTTATTTTGAGTACAACTTTGCAAACGCTAAAAAGACCTGGGAAGGTATAAACGAATTAATTAATCGGAAGAAACAGTCAACTAGACCCATCCCGTCTTTAAAATGTCCCATCAGCAACAGAATGATATATGATGAAAGTAAGTTTCCAAATATATTCAATAAATACTTTTCATCAGTGGGTCATAATTTAGCTAGTAAAATGCCAAATTCACAAATTCCATTCACAAATTACCTTCCAAAGATAAATAACCCAGGATCGTTTCAATTTAATCCTATCATGCCGCACGAGATCGAAATAGAAATTATGTTAATTCCAATGAAAAAGGCACATGGCCTATACTCATGCCCAATTCGTATTTTAAAATGCGCTAGACACGTTTTATCCAATCCTTTATCTGATTTAATGAATAAATCGGTTGAATGCGGCCAATACCCAGCTAAATTAAAACACTCAAAAGTTATCCCTATTTACAAAAAGGATGATGAAACCGATCCTTCTAATTATAGACCAATATCTCTTTTATCAATCTTTAATAAAATTTTTGAAAAATTGATGTATAATTGTTTAAAATCTTTTCTTGAGAAACAAAATATCATATTTAAATCTCAGTATGGTTTTCGGGAAAAATATTCAACTCAGCATGCAATTTTAGATATAGTAAATCAAATCCAATCTAACATGTCTCGTAAATTGTTCACTTGTGGTATTTTTATTGATTTGCAAAAGGCATTTGACACTGTAAACTATTCAATACTTTTAGAAAAATTGCATCATTATGGAATAAGAGGCATCGTAAACGATTGGTTTTCTTCTTACCAGTTAGGTCGTATCCAAACTATTCAAATGGGTGTAAATATATCTGAAAAAGAAAAAACTCTTTCTGGCGTTCCTCAGGGATCTGTCCTGGGACCGCTACTATTTTTAATTTATATAAATAATATTTATAACTCCTCTGATAAGCTGACGTTTTCCTTATTTGCAGATGACACCAATTTATTATACGCTGACAAGAATTTAAAAACACTAGAAAAATATTGTCAATACAGAACTTCTTAATATCTATAACTGGTTAACAGCTAATAAATTATCCCTAAACATAACAAAAATCTAATTTTATTATTTTTCATTCTTACCAAAAACGGCTGGATTATGCGGTAGATTTGAAGATGTATGATGCACAGTCTAATACTTTCGTCTCACTAGAAACTAAAAATTACATTAAATACCTTGGTGTTCTCATGGACTCAAATCTTTCATGGAAATTTCATATTGGGTACATCGCCTCTAATCTTAGAAAAAGAATTGGCATAATTGCTAGGCTGTGTCATTTTGTACCAGTTAGTACACTAATAAGTATCTATAAGTCCCTTATGCTGCCTTACCTAACTTATGCTATTGTTGTATGGGGATGTGCTGCCAAATGTTACTTAGATCAAATCCTTAAACTCCAAAAACGATCTCTTCGTTTAATATATTCTGCACACTATCTGTCTCATGCCATTCCTTATTTTCTGTCAGCTAATGTTCTGCCAATAAACTTGCTTTATTGCAAATCAGTATCAATACTAATGCATGACGTATCAAGTTCAGTGGTACCCCCAAATATTTCGGCTTTGTTTACCCCATTAAGTCAGGTACACGAACACAACACCAGATCTTCCACTAGGAAGAACTTCCACGTTGAATATTCAGGTTTAGATGTGCAAAGCAAATCATTCTCAAGAATGGGAGGTAGAATTTGGAATAACATTCCTACAGAACTACGTGAAAAATCAAAGAATCACTTTAAAAACGTTTTACATAGAAAGTTACTTCAAATATTAGAAAAGAAAGACGACTATATTGATATTCTAACAATACAAAAAGAAATCGCAATAATCTAAAAGTTAAATTATTTTATGATCTTGAATTTAAGTCTGATCATTCGGTCGTTAGACATTATGTTTGTATATATGGTGAATGTATTTCTATCATATATATGCCTTTTGGTGATCAATAGAGCTTGTATTTACTAATGAATTTTTGATATCTTCTTTAATTAATTCCGAATGTGTGTAGTTGCTGTCCACCACGATTAGCTTTTGCTATTTGTGGACAGCAACATTTTATTGATTTTGTAAATTAATTTGACTTAATAAATTGAATTGAATTGAAATTAAAAATAACAGTACCCATAACATGCTACTTCAGTTACAACATAACAGGGGCGGAGCTAGGGGTGATCAGAGCACAGTTAATAAAATAGGATGGTTTGGCTAGCCGGCAAACGTCAAAGGGATTAGGCGACGGCGGCAAACTATGTTGAGTATCAAAGGAAAAAGATGTCACGTGACGGTTTTAGTGCATGGCTTGAAACCAATTACTATAGGATTATATTATAGTTTCCAATGTTTTCATGTTTCATCGCGAAATAACGGCGCTAATAACATTTATTTTTGTGCTAAACTAAAGTCATATCATACAACGAGTTATGGACGACGATTTAGAGGCGATTGTATCAATTCCCAGGGAATTGGAATGCGAAAGTTGTTCGAGCAACATTGTCGAGGAGTTGGCATTATTTGAACATGAAGAAAGCTGCGAGGATATTTTCCCTTATAATTTTGAAATTGCGTTGTATTTTATTGAAGAAGTCGAAGCAACTATGGAAGAGGAGGTCGCAGACGCTGTGAGCGAAATATCAGGCGAAAACAACTTTTCTTGCAAGAATTGTGACAGGATATGCAAGTCGAAAGGTACGTGGCTTAATGAGACTGTCGAGACATAAAAATGCAAACATGGGAACAAAATTACAGCGGGGAAAGAGAACGTTTCTGCATCGAAGATATCGCTAACACCTGAGTAGTTAAAATCCATTGTTGATAAAGTTAAGACAAAAATAAAGGAGGATGCTTTCTGGGACAGCGAAATGACTTCGAATATGGCAAGCATAACATCGAACGATTCACTATATACGATATATTCATTGCCAATTTATGAACGATTTTGTCGAAAGTTAAATCAATATTCATTCTTAGCAGACTTTCGTCGTGCCTATTGCAGTCTAAAAACCAACAATCATGCAGTCCTAGACGCTATTGATATGATCTCAAATACTAGGGACACCCTATCCCCGAGACAACTTTACCGCACGGCTATATGAGAAACACTAGCCCTGGCACTGTATCCCGGCCTCCTACACGAATAGCTCTAAGTGTGAGATTGTGACTCCTGAAACATGCAGTTATTTGTTTGATGGCCTGAGAATCAGGGAATGAAAAGTTATCTGTGGAGGCCGAGACAAATTGTTTACATGGTTGTCTAATAATGATTTCAAGAGCAGACCATTTAGTGACATTGTCGAAAGGTCTTACTACATGCAGTGGACATGCTGGGATTTCTTCTGAACTTAATGAGAATGAACACGGTACCCTGTCCTACATAGCATGTTATGTGTTGTCAAATCTGAAGAAAAAGTCCAAAAACAAAGCAAATGACGACGGCTTCAAATAATTTTAGAACATATGATCAGTCCTGGTTTGGAAAATGAATACTTTAAAGCACACAGTCATGGATGTCTGGCTACACCATGTAATGATTTGGTCAAACTACTAGAGGTTGTAGGGATTCTATTTAGACAGTTTACATATAGGGAAAAAAAGTTAATTTGGCTTTATGATCCTTAGATAAACATACTTTTTGTACGTACAATTAAATAAATTAAAAAATATTTATAATGATAATTTCAGTGCCTTAATTTAATGGAATGACCCCCAAATTTTTTTTTTTTTTTAAAAAGCTTTCAACAAAATTTAAATTGCATGGATGTTATAAGCACAAAAGAGTATGAATATTTTTGAGGTAATGACATTTTCTGTTGCCATGGTTACCAGGATAAAGTGACCAAACCCGTAATTTGAGCCAAAACGCCAACAACCATAACTTGATTAGTTTTTAAGCAATGTCTATGAAACTTTGGGGATAAAATCATCTTTAATATGTCTATGCAATGAACTAAAAGCTTTTTGATCAGAGAAGTGGTTATTAATTTATTTAGTCAGTAGTATACATACTCCGTATCAGAATACATATTTCAAAATAATTCAAAATCTAGTGAAGCATATCCCACCATTCTAGTTCATTGCATAGCTTTACATATGTGGAATATTCACTGAAAATTTGAGTAAAATCTACCAGATACTTTTTGAGTTATCAATGTACGAGTTTACAAAATACCCGAAAATTGATATTAGAGAAAACACAGTTTAAAGTTTGTCTACCAAGTTTCACAGCTACATATACCTCTGCTTAGCTTCAGAAATCACTAGAACTCTCCTGCTCCATATTTTAGTCCCTCTGCTTCTTGGTTCTTGTCTTCCTTTTTCTTTTTTAGTCCTCTGATCACCTTTCTTCTCTTTTTAGCTTTGGGCGTGCTTTTATATTGTGCGAGCGATACACGAGACTTGTCTTCAGCATGACAGGCGAATTCAGTGTACTTGCCCGCAGGAATATTCATTGACTTGAAAAGTCCAACAATTGCATTGCAACCAATATTGAAGTGTAAGACAGCATCATACACCCCAAACTCTAGGCAGTCTCTGTGAACAAAGACTTCCTTGGGAATTCTTTGCCAAATTAGAACGTTCAGAGCCTCGTTCTGATTTTGCGTTTTCCCGTGCAAGCACTTTTCCAAAAGACTGTTATCAGTAAGTCTCTGGTACACAGGCTTAACCAGCTTAATGATGTTCTTTGGAAGACCAGGACCATGTTTGTATAATTTTGTCCCATTTGCTTTGTCTTGTTGGTAACGACACCAGCTATCACTACCAGGTGGGCAATGGAAGGTATGGTAAGGGTTTGCATCACTTGAAGGTAAGGTAGGTAGGTAGGTAGGTAATACTTTATTTAAAATTAACAGAAAGAAGAACACGCTAGCCCCATCAACTCTAGGCTGGTTTCCATGGGGGGCGTGTTTAGATCATAAAAATCATTAAAAGGA
The DNA here is from genome assembly GCA_902702795.2 of Paramuricea clavata. Taxonomy (NCBI): domain Eukaryota; kingdom Metazoa; phylum Cnidaria; class Anthozoa; order Malacalcyonacea; family Plexauridae; genus Paramuricea; species Paramuricea clavata. The sequence continues at coordinate 10,919 of CACRXK020017000.1, forward strand.
AAATTTAAACTAAATATTAATACA
>CACRXK020017001.1:0-10942 GCA_902702795.2 Paramuricea clavata
AAATAGCATTTCAGAGTCTTCTTCTTTGCTATTTGTGATTATAGAAATCAGAACTCTAGACATGGTATTTAAGTTCAAAAACTTTTATGACCCCCCCCTTTCTCTGTGTTAAAACTTTTTTGACCCCCCTATTTATAAGGGTAAAACTTTGTTTGCCCCCCCCCCTCCCATTTCCCAACCCCCCCTCCCCATAAATAATGACCACTCCCTTATTTTCATTATATGTAGAACTCTTGTATAAATAGAATTGAAAGATGTAGTTGAAATTGCTTGCATCTATACAGTACAGTAAGTCTCAACATTTTGGAAGTTGACTGCCATCTTCTGCAATGTGTAAACGCCAGCAGTACCTTTCGTTTTTTTCCAGACTTCTTTGGTTGAGTTTCATTTTGCTAAATGAAAAGGAATCAATTGCAGTGTGATGACATGATTTTCAAATTAAACACACAGAGAATACAAGATTAAAAATATTTAAAAGACTAACCAGTTTTGGAGTAAATTTTCCCATGGAGGCATTTGATACTCTGGCAGCATTAATTGTAGCTTTGACCTACAATAAAAACATCATCAGTCAATTGTAGCTTTGACCTACAATAAAAACATCATCAGTCAATTCAAACAGTTTTGTTGAATGTGTTAACATACCTGATTTCGAGTAGGTTTCTGAGTGGGGGTCAATTCACTTCCTTCTGTAAAATATATGTAGATTAAGTCAGCAAAATAAAACAAATATCGTAAAATTATTAAACTCAAGAACCTGAAAAATGCTACATACTTTTTTGAGATCTACCAATATTTTTTAATCTTTGAAAGTCATTTTTCGCCACTCTTTCTTTCTTCTCCTGTTCACGTTTTAAAAACTGGTCTTCATAAGGATCTAGAGAACGTAACATCATGACAGCAATTTTCCTGAGCAGCTTGTACAAGCAAATCAAAGACATCAGCAGACAGAGTCTTGAGATCCTTACCTGCATTGCCTGGAACTTCAATCAACCACTCATTCGTGTTATCATTCGCTCGTTTGAATCCCCACCTTGGTTTCCACGTCTGCAATGAATAGAGTGAGTTGGCAGCAACACAGTATAAACACAGAACAAACTGAGTTCCAGTGCTGTCCTCTTGACAAGTAAAATTGCCTGGTGTTAGACAGTGTACCATAATAAAATAAACCACATTATTAGTCTGATTAACCCAATGGGTGGCGGTTAATCAGACTAATAAGTGGGTTAATCAGACTAATAAGTGGGTTAATCAGACTAATTGGCTTTAGACAAAGTACAGTAATACACAGGATTGGCACTAGACCTCCTTGAATGGGGGGTATCAAGCCAAAAGTCACTGCAAGCACTAATTAATATTTATTTTCCCAAAATTTTTGGCGAGCTGTTCTGATAATAGTGCATTGGGGCACAATGCAACTTAAAGGTGATGTAAAGTCCGTAATGTAAACAAACGCTTTGTTTACATTTTGAACTCAGTGCTACAGTTGTAAAATATGATTAGATATATATTATACTGAATTTTTAACACTTTTCTGGTCCGTTATGCTTGTAAATGAATACAGACTAGAGATTCAATTCAAGAAAGTTGAGAAGGTGCAAAATATTAACAACATAATTTCCAAAGGTTGCTCCCCCAATGATGGAATGTTTTGATGCACAGAATATATGCGCAGAACGGACTTTACTGCATCTTTAAAGAATTTAAATAGTATTTCAATTTCTAACAGATCACTTACTTGACTTGTTTCATCCCATAACTTTCTGCCTCTTTTCTGTTTCCTTATTCCCTGGTTTCGATAATATCATATTGTTCAATATTATAATAGTATGTGTCTTTCACTAAAGTAAATGCAGCTTTTTAAAAACTTGTTTTTTAACTACCTTTCGTTTTGCAAACTCTTGCCATTTTGTAAGTGGTTTTGGTTTGGGAATCTATTGTCAAAGAATATTTAATAGGCTTAGTGATTTAGATAGTCATGACACTGTCACAGCTTAATCATACGAGTTCTAGATTTTAATGCACAAAGGAACATACTGGTTTTTCACGAGGGAGCACTGTGCTGGCTTCTGGAAGCTAGAAAAACAACAGAAATTATTCTATTAGATGTTACCACAAATAACAAAGAATATTCTGTTCAATATTTAAATATGCAGTACCTTCACTAGGACAACATGTTCAGACTTTTCTATTGGTAGCTGAAAACCAAATAACAAAACAAAATGAAAACATTATCTGAATCAAATGCAGCCTGGGTCAAGTGTAGGTATAGTGTACGTCAATAGGAATAGCATTGGTCAGGATCTGGCCAGGCAACCATGTTTAATCCATGGAGCACCAACACTCCTCCTTGATGAGTTGTCTGGTTTTGGACAGGGTAGGGTCATTGTGTACTCAGTTGTGGAGTCCTATACACACCAATTCACTAAGCACTAGGATTTAATCTGACCAGGCAACCATGTTTAACCCATGGAGCACCAACACTCCTCCTTGATGAGTTGTCTGGTATTGGACAGAGTAGGGTCATTGTGTACTCAGTTGTGGAGTCCTATACACACCAATTCACTAAGCACTACCCTAAGCACTACCATGTAGCCAATGATGGTAAATTTGCATGTACCAGAATGGTGAAATTTTGATTCTTTTCATTAAATGTACTCTTGTATTTGGTAGAAAATACATAGACTTAAGAAATGGAATCTCGAACAGTTGAACACACAATGCAACTTAATGGGTTAACTAGACACATTAACCCATTAAGTGGCAGCAAAGACATAGCAACATAATAAAGTAGGGCACATTCAGGGTGCAATGTAATTTAAAACACCCTTTCAATAATTACATCACACATACTTTTTGGTCCTGGAGCCTCGCTCTCATCAGTAAATTACGCAAGGTGATTGTCTCATGAATCATGACAGTGAGGCTCCCAGGCCAAATGAAGTAATTATCGAAAGGGTGTTTTGGATTTATTAAAGTAACCCCGTGGATATTCGTCCGACACCGGATCTTCTTGCTTCACGGCTATTAATCCGACAACGCTTTAAAAGCTAACACTAAACCACTAAATGCTTGCGTTGTTTCTTAAGAACGAAGCAACAACATATTATTATATACGCTATACATTTCGACGGTTTCGTACGCGAAAATCACGAAGAAAAAAAAAGTATAAAAAAAAAATAATAAAATTGTGGCACGAGCAGGAATCGATCCCAGAACTCGGCGCACACAATACGGGTGCCTAAACCACAACACTACGGAGGAATCGCTTGAATTTCAGTTAAATTTACGCAGTTTTATATTTAACGAGTTTAATGATTATGGAAATGTCGGACGAATATCCACTTCCTTAAAGTAAACCTTCAACTGTTTATATTTACCTTCCAAATGGCATTAAAAAGAAACTGTGTATTGTCTCTTGCAACTTTCTTAAGAATTTCATCTTTTTCCTTTCTGGAAATATTATTTTATATAAAGATAACGATATTATTTTCTACGCTAAGCATTTTTTCATATATTCTTCAGTACCACGTGTATACTCACTTGAAGTTTTTCCGCTCAAACAAATTGATGTCAGCAATTAAGAGATTTCCAAGATCAGTTTCTGGTTCTATTTGTTTATTCACTTCAATAGGTTTGTATTTCTCTCTAGTTTTTGCAGCAGAAATTACATCATTGATAGTAGTTGCCTCTTCGCTTTCAATATTCGCCGCCATATTGGGATTTAAACGCGCCGGAGCCTGGGACTCATAATCCTAAATCCTCATCTGAATCTTAAAATTAATCCAATCTGAATCTTATCTGAATCTTATCTGAATCCAATCATATTGGGATTTAAACGCGCCGGAGCCTGGGACTCATAATCCTAAATCCTTATCTGAATCTTAAAATTAATCCAATCTGAATCTTATCTGAATCCAATCTGAATCTTATCTGAATCTTAAAATTAATCCAATCTGAATCTTAAAATTAATCCAATCTGAATCTAATCTGAATCTTAAAATTAATCCAATCTGAATCTTATCTGAATCTTAAAATTAATCCAATCTGAATCTTAAAATTAATCCAATCTGAATCTAATCTGAATCTTAAAATTAATCCAATCTGAATCTTAAAATTAATCCAATCTGAATCTTACCTGAATCCTTGATGGCAACAAACTTCCCAACAACTTGTTCATCAATTTGGAAATATTTTTTAAAGAAATCTTGTCTCAATCAGGCGAAGTTTTCTTCTCTGAAGTTTTGAAATAAACAGACGTGCAGGGGCCGGTTGTATAAAAACGTAATTAGCGCTAACTGTAGTTAGCGTTAATCACTGTAGTTAAATCCTTAACTGTAATTAGTTAACGTGGGGCTTGCGTGGGGTGTTTAAACACAAAATTACATAAAGTAAGCACCGAATAACGACCGCTGACACACATTTTCAACATGATTGTGGACTCGTATTTTGCAAATAGGCGGGAATTTTATTCAAAACACTAGAAAACAGTGAAAAATATACAAGAAAACAAGGAAAAACCGCCACAAAAATCATAAAAGAATGCAGTTTTTCCTTGAGATGTCTACGTTAAACCAAGGTATAGCTGTTTGGCAATTATATATCAGTGTTTCTTGGTGTAATGGACCATACTTCGTCTTCGAGAAATCGTCCTGTGCAAAAATATGTTCTGTTTTCGTAAAAACACCAAAGCGATAGCGTTTGATGAGTTTATATTGTCAGGAAACATTCACAGGGAAGATAGCGATTGAAAATCTCAGGTAAGCGTTGCTTTTCATTATTGTTTTACTGAAAAATGTTGTTCACTCCTATACAAACGCCATTTTTAACTACGTTTTGGACAGTTAAGCTTAACTACGTGATTAAAGTTAACTATTTTTTAAGGCTTTTTAACTACTTTTTAACTGCAGTTAGCGCTAACTACGTTTTTATACAACCGGCCCCAGAAGTACATAAACTAAAACAGCAGGTTAAATTTTAAGCGAGTTAGCGCTCATCCAGCTTGAACAACGGGCCATCCCATTTAATATACACACCCCCCTGTGGACGAAAATTTCTGAGGGGGGTTGAAAAAGCCGTTTCTGAGGGGTTGTGTGCATCGGCATCCTTTGATCTTTGCGTTTTTTCCGAGGGGTAAGGCAAAAATGTCTTAATTTCTGGAGGGGTGTTTGTGTCGGCACTTTGATCTTTTTTTCTTAGGGGTTCAAATTTTATTGACTTCGTCCACAGGGGGGTGTGTACATTAAATGGAATGGCCCAACCGGCCCAGGCAATTAGTTTACAAAGGGCCTTCTCTTATAACGTGAAATTACATTATAAATCTTTTTCAGATAGTTGAGACACAAACACGACAGCTTATTTAATTTAACATTATTTTTGCTACCAGCAAACAATTATAGTTTGGCCAAACACAAGTTAGTAAGAACAGGTTGTGATATTGAAAGGCGCAGGTTTTCAAACTACAAATTTTCACTTGAATAAAATCAGAAGATGACAAATAGCTATTACTGTATTGTTTTAATTAGTATATTATATAATCATTAACGATGACATTGACACCATGCTGTGATCAGATAATATCAGATATTGGAAGGTAAGAATTATGTCAATCAAACGGTATGAGAAACAACGACGTGAAAAAATCTAAACACCAACACTGCCATCGTTCGAGATTAACGACAATCAGGCTAGTTTTGATTTCGTGATCTTTGACCAGTAATTGATAACGTCCAACTGAATAAATTACGACATTTGTTACTTTGAAGGAGTTTCTTATAAAATGTTCATTTGTCATTGTTAAGCATTTGATGCCATTCAGTGTCATTATATTTCATATAGCAGTGCACAGACCTGCATTGAAGTCATACAAAATGCTCTCTATAACTGTAAGTTTTACTCTATTTAATGATTTAAAGTAAACTTAAACCCAACTATAGCAATATATCTATTCTACTAAGCCTGAGTTTACACTAGCCAAGTTCACAGTATAAATTTAGGTAATGTTTTGAAGTTTGAGGAAATTAACTCCGTGTTTAACATTAAATCAGTTTCCTCAAATTGTAAATTTTGTAAATCCTTCAAAATAATTCACCGATGCAAAATTCCTACTGTGATCTTTGATAGTGTCAACCAGGCTTTATGACAAAATGATCGTGTCTTCGTTATTCTATCCCAAACTTCAGGAATGATCGATATATCTAAAATTTAAAAATATATTTGTTATCATTTACACAATTTAAATAAAATTACTGTTTCAGAAAAAAGTAAAAGTGTCGTTGGCGGTATTGACTGCAGTGTGCGTTATCTATCTATTTACATCAGGATTTGCACCGTACAAAGGTATCTCAAGATTATCATCAACTTTATATATATAAGCAGAATTAATATTTAACCTACATCGCTTTTACTTTAGAAAAAACAAGGTTATATGTACAACAAAAGTTTGTCCATGAAAAAGGTAATAGGGCCTATATATTTTATGAACGGAGACATTTCTGAAGTTGTAGTCAAGCTATTGTCAGGCTTGACCTCGCACAATAGTTTCACTATAAAGAAAAGTCCCTACTATATCTTTAATTGTTTTTGGTAAACTTTATTGCCAGTTGATCTCTACGTTTTCTTCACAGAGAACCGTCATTCAAAGAGATCACATGACCACAACGAAAATGAGCGAATATTGACTGATACGTTGCTTAGTATTGAAAGACAAGGAAAGTTTCCTGACGATAACCCATGCCCTTATTTGGGAGTACGTAAACCAATCACAGACAGCAAATATCCAAATGAATATGACGGTATTACATGTAAACCACATAGGTAAGCCCCAGACACCTAGATCTAGCTAGTGTTGTGAGAGGTGCCACAGTGCATGTGATCTGTGATCGTAGCAAGATCAGTAATTCATGCAGTATACTGTTCTCTGATTATATAATTCCACCTCAATCGCGAATGAGAAGAATGCTTCACCAATCACCACAGGTTCCCTCCTGCATTAAAGAAATGATCCTTACTGGACCTCTCGGGAGAACAGTATAGAAATGATAGAGTATAAATAAAGTTAGTTTAGTTTAGGTTTCCTCCTGTAGTAACACTGGATTAATAAGAAATTATCCTTACTGGACCTCTAGGAAGAACAGTTTAGCACTGATAGAGCTATCCAGTACAAGTACCCTACAGGACCTATTTTCTGCAGTGATAAAATTACTTTTGCTTCTACCAGACCTCACGTAAAAGACTGCGAGTTAGCCTACGAAATCTACGGCTCAGCGAATGACCTGAAACCAGAACAATGCACGGAAATCAAGTATGAAGACTTGTGTACATTTCGAGCCAATGAGAGTGCAGGAAATTACAACTTGGAATGTGATTGGTCAGTTTGTTTCCCGCGCACACCGTACATCGGTGAGATGAACTCAACTTACGGAAGGATTGTGAGCTGGATTTATGCGCCTAGTGACGGCACAATTGAAGAAATTATCCAGCATAGTATACAAAATGGATTCAATTTTGTCTTTTTTAAATGTGGTAGTTTAAGACAAGTCTTATCTCTGCCGAGAACATTAAAGTTGTCTTCCACAAGAAAAAAAGCTAGAAAGATCAATGTCAACATAATATTAATAGATTCCATATCCAGGCCGCACTTTTATCGCTCAATGCCACAGACTATCGAGGCACTACGTCATGTAGTGTACAATGAAAGCCTCCTAGCAACAGTGTTGGACTTTGAACTTTTACAGAGTGTCAGTCAACATACGATGGATAACTGTAGACCTCTTTATTCTGGTGTGACCTCAGGTGAGTGTACCCTGTTCATGATCAAGTTCTATCCATGATGATCCAAGACTTGCTCCAGACTGACCAGCTGTTGGAAAACTAACTTTCTAATACTCTTTATTCCAGGTGTTTACAAGGAATTTAGTAGTAAATGGAGAAAGTCAATCGAATCACTGGGTATACCTGTGTTATTTGGCGAATATAAGAAATCAGGTTATCAAACCTTGTTCCAAGAGGAGGGATGTTGGTTTGACCACTGGGGGCTCATGCTCACTGATGTAGAGAGGTATCCTACCCCTAGACGCAGGGAAGGCTTTGCCAAGAGGTAAGGGGTCACTCTACACACGTAAAAATCTCACAACTTGTCAAAACAAGGTTGTCACTCACAACTTGTTGACAAATTGTTGAATTGCAGGACGATAAAAAGTTGTTGCAACAACATGTAACAAGTCTGTTGAGCTCCACAACCTTGTAGCAAGTTGTCAACAAGCAGTGCGAACACATCCTGTTGACAAGTTGTTGGAACAGCATTGCTAAGTCTGAAAGCGTTTTTACGTGTGTATCCTGTACATGTAGCTTTACTCTGGCAATCATATCTCTGTTTGTACAGTAGACATTTTCTGAGAAAATCAGAATGGTTTTTACCTTAGGTGGCAAGAGCTTCAAAAACGATGGGAAGATTACTACATCGATGACTTTGGACTAACTCACTTCACTTGTGAAGTTGTCAAAAAATATAGCCAAACCAACGATTTAGATATACCAGACCAAGTTTGCTTCAATGGTGATTTTATCAGCACATACTACCTCAAATACCATCTTGATTATCTAAGGTCAGTGACAGTGTCGCTACGGTCAAGTACCTACTGACATTTTCTTGTATATCTTACTGACAACTGATAAAAATAACTGACAAACGATAGACAATTTAGAACTGATATCGTGGAAAATATCTTAACTGATAGCTGACATATCAGTAACTTGGAATCTTATAAAATATCTTACTGGCAGCTGAGAACTGGCTTGAATTTTAATTCACTGACATTCAAAGAACTTCATTAAGATCCCCTTATTGTTCTTTTTAGGTCTATCCGTGATTATCAAGACTCGCTCCCACTCCTCCACTATCTTCACCTGGTCACCGGTCACACCTCCTCTGGAACACGTATTCGCAATGATGACGAAGGCCTAGCTAATTACGTCACGCAGCTTGCACGTGATCCTAACACGCTGAGTATATTCTTATCAGATCATGGGCACACAAGAACAAGATTTGGGAGAACGGTCGAAGGTCGTTTTGAACTCTCAGATCCACTTATGTTTGCAATTCTTCCAGAAAACATCGCAAAAATACTCGGAAAAAATAAAGTACGTTCATTGGTCGAAAACCAACGACGGCTTTTCACAACTCTTGATATACATCGAATGTTGATGGCTTTGAACAATCCAGTTAAAATGAGTTCAGAAGATTATAAGGTTAATGGTATTCTATCAGTGTTGCCTAGCAACCGTACATGTAAAAACCTGCCTCTCACCCCCCTGACGAGGTGTAAATGTGAAGGTTGGGATCAGAAAGTTGAAGATAATTCCCAGAAACATGCTTGGTTGGCTGAGTTCGCTGTTGGACAACTTAATAATATGATTCAAGAGCAGTTTATGAAAGGTTTGAAGTTCTCCTTTTATTTTTCAGCTAGTTGTATCCCCATCCTTGTATCTCAATCCTTGGTTGGACCACTAGTCAGGGTCTTAAAACAATTGAGGAGAAAGAGCTACCTTTACATCGAGCTACCTAGAATCTATCACAAAGGACGTGTTTATACTCTTTCAAATATCTTAATTTATCTCCCTAGGGAATAACAGCGGAGGTTACGGCTCGTGTTTACGGCTACGAGGACTGGAAACTAAGAACAACCTCGAGAAACAAACAGAGGAACGACTGGAGATTACTATGGATTTGTTAGTGGAATCTGTATTGCCAAATATGGTGGAAGTATTCCAAGTGTTAATTGAAACACCATTACTACCAGACGAGACAATCGCTTCAGCACAGCTGGTCAAATTTGACAGACATACATTGTATAACCGTTACCAACATTGCGTGGATGATGGCGTGGACATCAGGTTGTGTACATGTGTAACGAAATATAACGATGATTCTCCGATCACCTCCGACCGTCTCCGAAGCTTAGCAACTCGTAAAGGGTTCGGAGCAGAGACTGAAGTGACAACGCTTGATAAAGACAAAGAATGTCTACTTCTGCTGAGCAGAAAACAGAATTTTAGTATTTCGTACGAGGTAGCGAACCTCTGTGATAGTATATATAAATTCCAGTTTCACGGAGAAGCATATAATATGTTACTAACAGCAAAGTTGCCTCTATATATTGTAGTTAAACCTAGGACAATTTATTTTTTACTCTCTGCGATCAGATATGTAGTGAATGATAGTTATCTTGATATTAACACTCGCCATGAACTGGTTACTTAAACGTTCATGTTAGCAAAAATTTTAATATTATGCAACACAAGTTTTTTTACAAAAACGAAACATTAGTACAATAGTAGTATAGTTTGAAAACAAGTTGATACAAATGAACCTAGAAATGTTGTTTCTGATTTACAATCGCTAAAGTACGAAATCCTTATCATGTATTCGTTCATTTGAGAAATGCACATAAGAAATTTTATATATTTTAACCATATAACTTTGTTTGGTATGGGACAATCGTGATAGTACGCTAGTCAGGTGTGAAACTTTGCAACAACGTGTAGTTTACTACTGCGGATTCAGGTAGACCGTTTAATGCGAATAGTTGTCGCGTTAGTTTTAACAGTTGTACGATGACGTTTCTAGGCAGATTTTCGACGTTTCTAAGGCGTGGCTTCAACGTTGGTTTTTAAAATTTGAACGTTGTAATTAGAAGGTAATTGCCAGATAGTATACTTCAAAATAAGGTTTCTGTTTTTATATCAATTTTTTAAATAAGTTAGGGTTAGGTTAGGGTTTAGTTTTGCGTTAGGGTGATTTTTTCTACGTTATAAAAACGGAAACCTTATTTTGAAGTATACTGTTTAGCAATTACCTTGTAATTACAACGTTCAAATTTTAAAACTAAACGTTGAAGCCACGCCTTAGAAACGTCGAAAATCTGCCTAGAAACGTCATCGT
>CACRXK020017002.1:0-10941 GCA_902702795.2 Paramuricea clavata
TAAGGGCGCATATGACTTATGTCATCAGTATCACGGAGCACGACTACGGTGAAAGGTTCGGTTTGGAGGTAATCCCATCCCACTCTGCCAATATTTCCATGTAGGAGGAAACCCCAGTGATCTGAGTCACGGAGCAAACCCACGACTTTTTACGACGACCAGAAATTAAAAACAAAAATGATCATGTCGCTGGGCATTCATTGCATTACATTGTAGCCGGTTTCCGTCAAAAATTTTCCCGCTCTTTTTCTTTTGCTTTATTTCGAATTATTTGTGGCGAAGTAAGGCCCACATTACAAGCTTAAATGGTTCTTAATTAATTATGCTTGAGTCACTTAATATTTTCTTGGGCCTTTACCCTTATCTTAATCTCGATATTCTACCAATAAATCAAAAAATTTTGCCGACAATTTAGCAGTTTTCCTCATTGATATTCAGTACACGTCAGCATGTACATGTTCAGTTAAGATGACCTACCTTATACCTACCTACCTGCCTGTCTGCCTGCCTGCCTGCCTGCCTGCTTGCCTGCCTGCCTGCCTGCCTGCCATCTATTTATCTATCTACTGTATGATAGCTGCAAGTTATATATGTTCCTGTGCTCCAAAGCAGTCCCTTTTCTTTACAAGTTATATATGATCCGTGTAAAAAACACTCTTAATATTAATAGGGACGTTTTATAGGAGGGACGGTATACGCGGTCAAAATAATATAACCTGAATTTTTAAATTGCGTTTTTTACCTTACCTAAAAGCAGTGTTTGAAATTTATATGTGTGGTTTTTTCGGCAGTAGAATATATATTGGCATAATGGATACGAGACAAAATCTACTAGAGGAGTTCATTGGAATGCTGCCCCGAGAAAAGTTTGAACATTCAGTTTCTCAGAGAGGCGGAAATGCAACTAAAATTTTCCAATTAGAGCATTGCATTCGCTTTTAACTTGCAAGTTTGCTTGTCAGTGCTCTTATAATTTACTTGAAAATCAGTTCAAATCACTTCTAAATTTACCTGAAGTCACTCATGACAATTTTTTTGGGGGTACCCCCCGTCACTATATACCGCCCTGTTTCCGGGAAATATTCACTCATTTCTTATTCAGTATATTTTATTTCATTCCACATACATACTTACATAATCATTGTTCATTTCATATAAAGAACGTAATACATACGGTTTATTCCGCTTCAATATAATCCCCAATAATAACAAAGGTTAATCAGTAATTACTCAATGTGTGCAAGTCAAGTTAGCTGAAATATATAAGATCTATTATTGGGGTCCGATTTCAATATTTCTTAGATCGACAAGTTATTTTTGTAATTTTCCTAGATGTTCAGGATTTTGGGGCAAAACAAATATTTGCAAATACAAGAAAGAAGAAAGCGCAACAAATAACGTGCTCTCCAAACGTTCCAGATCATGTGGTGACAACGAAAGGTACATGTGCTACATACAGCATTAAATAATTAACAGTTATTTTGCGAACTCCAGTCGTATATAATTTGACTTCAACTCTAACTCTTAAATTCCCTACATGGCCCCTTGATCATGGGAAACGTCCTCGCTTGAATAATTTTTTTCTAACCTCGTTATTACGCCATACTGTGTAATATTCGAATTCCCTACAGAAAAATAACACTCTTTTAATACCTAGGCATAAGACCAATAGACTCGCTAATCAGGACCGTAGCTAGGGGGGGGGGTATTGGGCGGGGGGGTTAACCCCCCAACTTTTTTAGAATTACCATATTCGGAAAATCGGGTTGGCTATTCTGAAAATTACTGCAATAATAGTATAACAAAATTTTAGTTGTTAAACAGAGAAAATATAATATAATTGTATTGTCAGTATAAACTGAATTACGAAATCATAGCATTTACATGGATAACATCATTAACAAATCGTAAATCGGTTTATTACTTTTAACAAATCGTAAAAATGTTTTTCGGTTTTAATATTACTTCCAGGGCCGTAGCAACCGGGGGCTGCAGCCCTCCCAATAATTTGCTAATAATCATTCTTTTTTTCAAAATCATGCAGCCCTTTATCATTTAAATGGTATACCTTTAAAATACTGACAATTGATTAATTTTAAGCGGCTATATTATCCATGACAAACTTCAAAGAATCATATTACCCATACTTTCCTGCAATTTCTCCAATATATAGTTAATCAAATACGCCTTCGCCCACTTAATAGTACTACTAAATTGAAAGCAAATTGTAAATTTCGACGTACTAGAGCGCTATTTTCTGACCATCAGAGTTCTGTCAAAACTTCCCCAAAGTCCAGGAAATGGCATTTCAGGGACTCTAAATTTAAAAATTTCCTCGCTTCCCTACGCCGCACTGCATGCTTCTGTAATATGTCTGTGCGTAGAATATGCATGCGTATTTTTGTTTGTAAATTGGTCTTCATTTTCTGGATAGAAAACACCTTCGTGGCTTTGCATGCCATGAAATATTCTGAAATTTTTTTCATCATTCGGAAATTTTTAGCCTACACCCCCCCCCCCCCAACTAAGATGCTAGCTACGGCGCTGTCGCTAATGCTTTATTATAGCCGGTAGTAAAGCTTACAACGCCAGTATCTCTTACAGGTAATGTACGCGAAGCGTTCCTTTCTTGACTTCCTAACTCATTTGGAATTTCCTCATTAGCTTTGCAAATTTGAAAAACTCTTTGTGCAAATCCCTTGTAGAAATTTGCAATGTCTATCTACTGTTGCAATATTCCAATGCAAAAAAGAAACACTTTATTTTAAATTTTCCTAACATTCTGTTTTAATTTCCTGACTTCCTGTTTTGTTCTGTTCTGTCCTGTTCTGTTCTGAGCGTTGATATTGCTGGACAGAACAGGACAGGACAGGTCAGGACAGGACAGGACAGGAAAGGACAGGACAGAACAGAACAGAACAGAACAGAACAGAACAGAACAGAACAGAACAGAACAGAACAGAACAGAACAGAACAGAACAGAACAGAACAGAACAGAACAGAATAGGAAGTTAGGAACTTGTAACAGGAAGTTCAGAACTTCTAACAGGAACTCAGTAAAATTTAATCGGATTTTAGCAACATTTCAAATTCCCTCAAGGGATTTGCAAGGGAGTTTTTTAAATTGCAAGGTAATGAAGAAAACTGCAATCAATTTAGAAACTCAAAAGAGGAATGCTTGATGTAGTTTACCTGTAACCTAAGTGTACTTTTTTAGTATTTTATATAATTATATGGTTCCTTTGTAGGGTTTGTAAATAGTTTAGCGTGCGAATACGTATATATTCAGATATGTAGACCAATGTAATTCAGTTTTTAACTGCATGCAAATTAATTTGGTAATAATGCTTTTCCTAATTTCAATATAACTTAACAGACAACAACATTGAAATGCTGTACTGAAGTGTCATATCAAATAGTAATTTATTGTTATACACTGTGAATCTAATTTTGTGTCCAGGAAGTGTCGAAGACTATCCGGATGGTTTCGCCGTAAACCTAAACCTGCTGCTGATGATTATTACGAAGACTGTTGTCAAGGATGGACAGATAAAGGCCCACTGGGATGCCTAAAAAGTACGTGTTCCTAATCTTGTTTTTGCGCCCGTGCGAGCAAATTCAAAGGAGGGTCTCCCAGGAGTCCCAGGAGGGGAGTCGCTGTTCCCCTTTTTATTTGAAGAGTTTCCCTTCGTTCTCTTCAGGTTCCCAAAAAACGATTTCACTTTGAAGAATGGTCTTCCCCAAAACACTTGGAAGACCCTCTTAAATTACTGCACAAGTAACAATTATCGTCTTGGCTTTTATCCGAATGAACTGCAGGAAAATAAATGCATGCACTAATTCCTTATAAGGTTTGCGGCAATGATAGTTTCATGCCTTGGTTCAGTTTATGAGTTAGGGTCAGCGGTTAGGGTGAGATTTCTGGTCAAGTGTTAGCATTATAACTGACATGTGATGAATCTATGATCGTTCCCAGTGTGAAGTTAATTGCGGTAGTTCGGAATGCAAGTGGATTTTAAGCTGCTTATAACTTCGTATTGTAAAATAAATAGTTAAATTACATTAATCAATAATCATGCACCTTGGTGACTACGGAACTTGCACACCGATTATCATGAATTTATTAGGTTTGGGAGAATCACTGTATTCTTGGGTTTCACTAAGGCATTATGCACGCAGTGAATCTGACGGGGGGTCGACCTCAAATGTATTCATGCTTTTGCTGTACTGGAGTGTGTTTTGTTTTACAGTTGACCCCCCGTCACTTCTGTGACGTCATGAAACCCAAGAATATCAATAGCGAGCTTATAAGCAAGCGACGTTTTTGAGAACACAAGCGGCATGAGTAACGTTAAAAGACTGGGTCAAGAATTTTGATTGGTTGATAACGTCAAATTTGCTTCCGGTAAACGT
The DNA here is from genome assembly GCA_902702795.2 of Paramuricea clavata. Lineage (NCBI taxonomy): Eukaryota > Metazoa > Cnidaria > Anthozoa > Malacalcyonacea > Plexauridae > Paramuricea > Paramuricea clavata. The sequence continues at coordinate 4,414 of CACRXK020017002.1, forward strand.
TCGTGTTGTCAAAAACGTCGCTTGCTTAATTAAGCTCGCCAATCTGTTTTACCGAAACCGTGGTATTGATGAAAACCAGAATACCCGAAAAATACCAACAACCGACTGATAAGTCATTCGCGGCAAAACCCAACTGGCTATGTCAAAAATATGCTATTATCAGGACGACATTTAATTAAAATTAAATTTTGACAACAAACACGAAAAATGCAGTATTCTAGAAATGTATTAATTAATAAAAAGTTAGTATTTTTGACCTTAGAACCTCGATTGTCGACCCTCGACCTCGACTTTTTACTGAACCTGACATGTAGTACAGCCAAAATATTTCCTCCATTAAATTGGCCCAAAGCTTTGTTTTTCTTTTTCGCATTCACTCGATTACATTTATCTACTAGAAGATACATGCATACAGAAACCCCTCGCCTTGCTGACAAAACCATTGTATTTTCCGAACATGAAGTATTTAAAGTAGTTGTTATGGTAACACGATAATTTAAGCATATTTTGCCAAAAGGAAAAATCTCATAAAAATATAACAACAACACAGAAAAAGTCATGATTATTAGATTGATATAGATATCGAAGGAACAAGACTCGAACCGTTATGACCGCGCGTGGCTCAGTTGGCAGAGCATTGGGCTAGTATTCCAAAGGTCGTAGATTCGATTCCCACCGTGACAGGCATATTTTCCAAGCTTCATGCCCGGTGTGGATATACACTCAGCGTAACATCACAAACATCATATTCAGCTGAGTACATAAGGGAAGCCTCACATATCGATTTCGTCCATGAGAAACGTCATATGTTCGTTTCTCTGAAGACCCCCCCCCCCGCCCACCCACCCTTAGAAACGTCACACATAGTTATCGATATTTTGTTCAATATAGTACACATAAGGTAATTTTCTACTATTTTCTACGGTCGGCTATTGGCAACGCTTCCGTGAGGAATATGTCATCTTCTGCTGACAAATCGTTTTTTTATTAATATATATTAATATATATGAACTTCAAAATTTCCTTTTTTTGCATGAAATATTGATAATTTTAGCGTTATTTTCTTGAAATTTTAATTTAGTGTTTTCAATGCAAGGAAGGCGTAATAATATAAATGTATACCTGTAGAACAGGTATGGTATTAGGAATGTAGGCCTATAGACTGGTGTTTGTATCAAGTTGTTTTCTTTTTTATACTCTGCAAAGACGATTTCGAAATGTTAAGGCTTCCATGATATTTACAGAGAAACGTCACAGCTGCCCCCCCCCCCACCCCCAAACGAACATATGACGTTTCTCGTGGAAAAAATCGATATGCGAGGCTTCCCTAACACCAACACAGAAAAAACCAATATCACCTTTAATTACAAAATGATGATTTCCCAAACATACATATGTTAGGTATGTTATTATATGTAATATAAGCTTCAATTTAAGGTAAAATTCAATAACAAACGCTTCGCAAAATGTTTTAAAATGTTCTTTATTATAAAACTAAACTGCCTTTGTCGATAAACTTTGCAATTGGGTTTGAAACGATAAACTTACCTTCGTTAACGTCGGCGCCTTTACTCCCTTCTTTTAGCAGTTCTTTCTCCTTTATTTTATCAAAAAGCTTTTGAAATTCACAAAATCTTGCAAAAATAAAATATATTTGCAAGAAATCATCAAATCAACAAATGTTTGCAATAAGGCTATAACCGTCATTTATTTATAGTAATACACTAAGCACTATGTTTTTTTATTTTTATCCTTCAAGAAACATGCATTGCGTTGCCACAGAAAGTACCGCAACAGATAGGGAAACGCCGGATGTGTCCAGCTAAACGTCTTTTTAACCTGGTCGAACAAAATATTTTTTATAAGCTAACCACGCCCCTTAGTGAACCGTTAATATATCTTAACGAGACAACGAACCTCTTCGAAGCTGTACCTTTTCCATTGTTGAATCAACCATCTAGCAAAGTGGTGCTACGCAGCGTTCTTTCCCCTACCCTCGATGAGCAAGGATGGGTGATTCGATATCTTGGTATGGCTCAACGAAACACGAAACTCGTGGAAAAAACAATGGAACCTGAAAATCTTCAACCATTTACAAAGTATTCAGACCACGGCCAGTTATTAAAAAGTTACCGCGAGGAGCAATCGAAACCTATAATTGCCTTTAAAATCCCTGGATTGGTAAGCATGCTGTTTTTAGTAATGTATCTTAGGATTGCGCCGTAGCCTGCATAGCGACTCTCAGGGAAAGGAGAGCCTGCACGAGATCTACTATTTTACCATTCCCGCCCACTTAGCCTGCCGGCTACGCCCACTTTCAACAGATGTTAAAATTGGCCAATCACACCGATTCAGTTTATGTTTGCAAATTTACTTGTCAAAATGAAATAATATAGATTGCTTTACGTTTGCAAACAGTGTGACCAGGTTTGGTTTTACTTTTGGTAAAATTTCGTGAATTTTCAAGAAAATTTGGTAATGAGGTTTTTTTGGTAAAATTTTGGTAAAATCTGAGAGGTTTAAATTATTAATAATAATTTAGGTAAAAATGTGTGTTTCTTGTTTAATAACATGCTCAAAGTGATGAACAGAACTGCCACGGCCTAAGAAATATAGCCTTATAAGCAAAAACTGCAATACGATGAAAGCTGATCATGAACAAGTATTTCGAGATACTTTTTGTGCATATTTTTTCTATATTGATGACGTAACTATTGTGGGTTTTTTTGCATTATTATGACGTAATTATTTGGGAAGCCGACATTTGGTAACATTTTTCTTAATTTAGTAAAATTTGAACAAACTTTTGGTAATGACAGCTAAAAAAATCTGGTAGTCACACTGTTTGCAAATTTCAAAACTAATATACGGATGTTGGCTAAAGAAAATTGAAGTCTGTGGGAATAGTGCTAGAGCAGTCTCCATCGTCGTTACAAGTAGTTTGTAGTACTGTACGTGTGCGAGAGAGCTACGAAATCTCGTGGATACCGTACAAATATAATTAGTTTCGACAACTATCAACCGTGATGTATTAAAATGTCAAAGACAAAGTTTCGAGCGAGCGATGCAGGGAGGAGAAAGGTGTCTGAACCGTCACTCCAGATAGAACAAGTCCTGTTCGTAACCATTCACGGCAATTCTCTCCTGGCACAAAATTATTAGCTACAAAATCTTCAAGAAAAAATCTATTTGTCGTCGATGCCAACGAACACGCTCGTGAAAGAGACTCGGCTAATAGACAACAATCCAACGAAGAAACCACAGCCACTATCTCTAGAGCTTCATGAGCAAAGCTCGTAAATACCTTTTAATTTTTGTTCATTCTTAAATGTAAATCGTGGCCTTTACAACTCTTTTGAATGCAAAACTAAAGAAATACCTCTCAACTGCATCCGCCGTGTTTTTTCACAATCAAGCTTTCAATCAATGATTATTTTGGCATAAATTAGCATGTTTTTCTTTTTGAACCAATCAGATTTCTCGTTCTCTGGGAGAACGAGTAAAAACGGCAAGGCATGGGGTTTCGTGCAGGCTCTCCTTTCTCTGAGAGCTTTTATGCAGTCTAGATTGCGCCGCTATCATCATTACAAAGCTATGCATGCATATGCCATATGAACTTTGAAATGATTTCATTTCGATATATACATATGGTATGTAGATCTTTTTTAACTACATGCATAACACCAGGAGGGCAATCCTCCCTCCAGGAATTAAATTGGCACCCAGACCCCCAGTCACAATGATAGTCACAATGGAAAAATTGACCGACTTGTTTTCTATAAACACAAATTAAGGAAAATTTTAATCTTTAAGCTAGTAACTGTCTAACTGAATGTGTTAAATGGCCACAAAATATTTCATAACCGTAATTTTTAGTAAGCAATTTTCGAAGTAATTTAGATAGTAGAAAAGATTCCAATATTGATCTTATAGTTATGAATCATTTGGACTGATTTGTTTACTTGAAAGATACCCTCATCCACAGATTATTTTGCAGCTTGTTGTTGTGTATAACAAACAGGAAAAGGTGACAACAAAATGTAGATTTGGTAACTCAAAATCCTAAAAATAGGAATTCAAATTGATGTATATTCACTAAATATTCAGCGAGCCCCATATAGATCTGGAGTGGGAACTCGAGTCCAAAATGTAAAGCCAAAGATGGAGTTATTGTCCCTTGCCCTCGGCATTCTTTCATCTGCGTGGTCTGCAAGGAGTGTGCCGAAATTTTGTATTATGACTTCGATTTAAAGAATAATACTATGTCTATGGTTTTATGAACTGATAACTTGATCAGCAATGCGATCGGTTACACAAACTGAAATCATAGCCGGGGAAAATGGTACTAAAATGGTTTACAAATAGGTATTACAGTAATACACGTCAATAGACCTTATGCATAATGACGTCACAAGGTTTGATGCCCGCGAGGAATGCTGGTCTTAGTAGTCATCGCCCGGGAAAATTTAACACTTCAAAATGGCCACTATCGAAATTTTCCCGGGCGATGACTACTAAGACCAGCATTCCTCGCGAGCATCAAGCCTTGTGACGTCATTATGCATAAGGTCTATTCCGCCCTGTTTCAAATTTAATTTTCAAACTTTTTTCAATGTTAGTTCCTCAAACATTTTCACATGCATATTTCTGAACGTTTTTCAAAATCAAATCTTCCACATTTTCAAACTTTTTTCAAACATTTTTAAAAATAAATCTGAACATGTGGTTCGTTCGTTCGTTTGCGATAGTTGATAAATTGGTAAAATCATATTCGCCGTATTTTTCTTTCTTCGAATTTATTCAACAATTTATTTTACAGGAACAAACATTTAACCTTATACCCATGGCAAAATACATGAAGTATCCCTCACAAGAATTACCTTTTAAAGATATCATTCACCAAGAAGCCTGGCAAAGTGACGATGTGTTTACGCAGCAACGCCTGGCAGGTTTAAATCCAATGTCTTTGAGAAAAATGACGATAGAAGGTGAGGACAATATTATGCATTTATGGATAGAATGTAATTAAAATGAAAAATCATTTTTATCAATAAATACTTTCAAACCAATTTCAAACAAATGTAAGTGATACAAGTGTTATTACTAATGAACGACGTGTCGAAGCCGTCATACAAAGGTTCAATTAGTATAAGAGAAATCTTTAAATTATTTATGATGAGTATTATTCATACGTGATCATGATTTATTCATTTCTATTATAGTACTGAAAATGAAAATGAAATTTTGCATGATGCCTGATGGCTTCGACACGTCGTTCATTAACAATAACATTTATATCGCTTCATATTTGTCTCAAAATCAAAAAAAAGAACAATTGTGAAATTTTAACTATGTACACTATAAAGGATGATTTGGAAAACTTGTTGATATTTCAGATTTTAATCAAGATTTCGTGAACAGAACCTACGATTGGGACGCGGCAATGCAACGAGCATTGGGGAAAAAGTCTACATTTTCTGAGGTAAACAAGGAAAAAAAAGACACATGCACTAGCTAACTACAGTGATATACCATCAACGATCCATACTACAATCATGCAAATTAGCATCCGTGCTAAACGCTTAAATTAAGATCTATTTGATTTTCTAATTATAATTTATAGCGAAATTCAGTCGTGTTACTTGTATAGCATAACAAATAATGAGCAGTTGACAATTAGTCGAACTCTCATTAAAAGATAGTGCACGAAGCAACTCGTTTCGCCATTCCTTTACTGATCAGTTACATTGAGTCCAGCGAGCGCGCTGGCCAACCACAATCACAAATTCATACATCAGTTTACATCCTTCCTTGGAAAAAGTGTTGACCGCTCTACATCGGCAATTCTGTGCAATACTATCCATCTCTGACTTGAACAATTGCCAATTTTATAAGCATTCACTATTGCTTAATTTGGCGAAAATACAATACCACATGACGAGGAATAAGCACTAAACCATAATTATTTTGGCATAAACGTCGACCATTCACATTGATCATGAATTGTATTGTACATGAGTTGAGTCGCCAACGAACTATTATTGTATGGGAAAGTAATCTTTATGCTTCCATTTCAAGTAACGATGTATTAACCGTTTTTTCTTTCTTTGTTCAGATGGTCAATTCAGGGAAAGTATTCATACTCGACTACCAATTGCTTCATGGTATTGATACCCTTGAGGACTACACGGAACGGAACACTACAGACAGGCGAGAAATGAGGGGATCACGAAGTCCGTTCTGTACGTTTGTTGTAGTCAACGTGGGAGGTGTTAAGAAATTGAAACCAGTCGCGATTCAGACGGACTTATTTTCAGGTAAACTTTCGTTTATTCATTGTCAACGCAATTACATAGGCGTAAGAGACAGGGGATAAATTTTGGAAAACCATGGAAATTCGGGCAAATGCTAGGAAAAGTCAAGAAAATTCGGGCATATTTATCAGAAAATAAGTTAAATTCAGGTAATTAATTTCATTACAATTCTCCATAAAAATTCGGGCAAACTTTCAACTGCAACCCCCCCCCC
>CACRXK020017003.1:0-10940 GCA_902702795.2 Paramuricea clavata
ACACTTCCCCATAATCATCAAACACACATCGAGATGGAATGCATAGGAGTTTTACCAGCGCCTGAAGATGTTATACAACCAACAAATATACCTCTATTCGGAATCCTGGCGGAAAATACCACAGAACCAGGACAGTGCTATTTCTGCTTTGAACAGATTGATGGAAACGAACTACTTGCGATGACGATGCAATGCTGTCAACAAAAAGCTCATTGTCGATGCTGCCAAATGTGGGCGGCGCAATACAACGGCACAGCCATCGGAACCGTACGGTGCGGGTACTGCAGAACATCAAGCCAGGACAAGAACTCTGTTACCTGTGCTTACAGAATAAAAACAACGAACAAGAACTAAACAAAACCCGATGCTGTCAAACAACGATCCATAAAAACTGTACAGAAATACTAAAAGAACTACTGACCAAGCTGACATTCGAATTTTCGCTAGAATGTGGTGAATTAACCTTTTGTGGATGCATCTGGCACAAACTCTAAAAACATTATAATTATCAAAAATCTCTACTGTAAACTACCGAAAAATTTAATAAATTGCTTTCAAATGTTCATCGTTGTACGCCATTTTGAACATTTCCTTACTTTCGGGTTTCCATGACGTCATTGCTTCCGCCGCTCCTGCATACTAATTACTTTCGGCGCTCTATTCGCTACTGCATACTAATTACTTCCGGCGCTATACGGGACTTCCGGCGCTGTGTTCTTAGGGGTAATACTACTTACAAAGGGTATCTATTAATTATCAAAAAAATTGGCAAATGATCAGTAAGGTCATATACTATATTTCCACCAATAAGAAAGTGTTCAATAGAATTGAAAAATATATTGTCTATTAATGTGGCTGAATGATCAGTAATTCTAGTCGGCTGAAGTATTTGAGGTTGGAAGAAATGGTATGTAGGTAGGTAGGTAGGTAGGTAGGTAGGTAGGTAGGTAAAACTTTATTTAAACATGCTTGCCGCGTCAACATGGTGCTGATTTCCACGAGGGGCGTCACACAAATAATACAAGGAAAATAATCAAGTTAGAAAGTTACAATTTAAAAATATTATATACAACTATATACAAAAGTTAGATTAGCACACATATAGCACAGAATCGTCCTCTAGCTTGCACCTATCTCTTTTTTGAAGCAGCCGAGAGTATTCGCCGATTTAGCTGCAGACGAAAGGTCATTCCATAACATAGCGCCACTGTACTTAAAGCTTCTTCTTAGATATTCTGTTCTAGGTTTTGGAAGAGTTAAATCATTTTCGCTATTTCTGAGATTATAGGTATTTTGTGTCACATTCCTTTTGAGAAGAGATTCTTTTAGACCCGGGGCAGTGTGGTCATTTAGCACTTTGTACATAAACACAGCCTTGGACTTATTTCTTCTATTGTCAAGTGTTTCCCAAGACAAGGTATTAAGAATGTCAAGTGACCTTATATCGTAAGTGGCACCAGTTATTACCCTTGCTGCGCGAGACTGAAAGTTTGTCTTGGAGCAATTTACCACAGTTTCCCCATAGGGTGGAACAATAGTTAAAATATGGTTGCACTAGTGCTTTATATATGGTTTGTAGTGTATTAATATCAACGTACGGTTTAGCGCGTTTAATAGCCCCAATACCGGCACTTGCCTTTTTACATATTTTATCAATATGATTTTTCCAGCTCAAATTTTCATCGATTTCTACTCCTAAGCTTTCAAAAGAATGAGTTAATGGTACTGGTTTGTCGCCAAAAAATACAGTAGCTTCACCAATCCTATTTTTTTATGGTGATAAGAACCTAATGTGTCAAGAAAATCATCTGTAGCTGGGAGAATTTCAAACTTTAAAAGATCTAAATTAAAATCTCCCATAATTACACAATATTTACTTTCTTGATGATTTTTTTCAATCGTTGAATTAAGGTATGACATAAAATTTCCTAGATTGTCATTGGGGTGTCTATATATAACGCTCCACATAGCATGTTCCGATGGGATTCAGTCTGTATTTCAATGCGTGAAGCTTCAAAATCTATTTCTGAACAAGATATATCCGATCGAAGTAAATATTTTAACTGATTTCTTATTTAGAAACCAACTCCACCAGCATTTGTTGTGCTTGGTTGAGATACAAAATTATAAGCCAACAATTCTGTATTAACAATTGGATTTTGATCACATTTTAGTTTAGTTTCAGTCAGATCAATTATTGAAAAGGGTGAGTGCAATTCAGATAGCATGTTATGAAAATTATCAAAATTAGCTGATAAGCTTCTAATGTTGCAATTCAAGACAGAAAATGAGTTGTCAATCATACACTCATTAATATCTTTGTCATCGTGAAAATTATGTGTACTATAATATTTAAAGTTAACCTCTGATGGCATATGAAGATCAACATCTGAGCTTGTTAGATGTGGTATATTTGTTTCACTTGAAGTAACATTAAGAAAAGGAAGAGAATCATAATCTCTGAATCATAATGCCCACATTTTAGACAAGTCATTGAAAATTACATGTATACATATATATTAGTTTACTTATCTGTTTAGAGGTTCAATATTCATCTCATGTTTTGCACATCTGTATTATTCGTGATATGTAGTTTTGCACTGTTTACATCCTTTCTTGTGAATATTCTTCAAGATTGAGTCCAAATGAATTTATGTCCAAGCTCTTTCTTTCGCTTCAATGTTTCTTTAAATAGATCCTCATTCTTCTTGGTCAGGCTTCCCGAGATAAATATTTTGTTTCCAGTGGAATTCAGTAGCGGCAAGTCTGAAGTTGACTTATTACGGAGCATTCTTCGTGAGGAATATAATTTCTCCTTAACTTCCCTTCTGACAAATTTCACTATAATCGGCGGTGGACGACTTGACATTGGGTCTTCACTGCCATGGCGCTCTTTTAATCTGTGACTAATTGATATTTCTTGAGGGTTAATTGCCACGTTCGTGAGATTGCCTACTGCCTGGACAATCTCGTCTGTTTCTTCGTTAGTTTCCACTGGAATTCCTCGTATTTCTATACAGTCTCGTCTATAATACTGTAAGTTCGATTTCACTGATAGATTCTGTTTGCTGTTGTACTTGCAAGTCAAGTTGTCTAACCGAGTCATTTAGCCGTTTATTTTCAACTTCGTGTCCCTTATTCTTGTCCTTCGTGTCCCTTATTCTTGTCCTCCTTTAACAAGTTCATCGTACTTAGCGCTAAGGAAGTTAATTGAAGTCAGAATCTCTTCAAGTTTCTTGTCTATAGGATTGAGTTTCTTGTCCAAGATTTTCTTAAGTGGAATTTCGTCATTTGCATTTCGTAATTGTGACTCATCATTAGTACGTTTATTCTTTGTTGTTTCTTCATTTAATTTCTGTTTGGTCGTGCTACGACCTTAATCTTCCACTGAAGAAACAGTTTATTTCCCATGAGCACACCAAGAAAAAAAGGGAAAGAATTCTCAAAATTCATGTTTTCAGCATTAATTCGAAGAATAAAATGGTTAGTTCAAGAAATGCGCGCGCGAAATCTAGACAGCGACATCAGAATACCTAGCGGATGCGCACATATCAAATGAAAACAAATTTCTTTCATCACGAATTTGAACTACTTGCTGAATACTAGAAAAACAGTTCTATCAAGAATGATGCAATCAAGTTTGTAAACGTCGTGTCGTTTGCAAACGTGATGTCGTTTGTATAATTGCATGTAGAAGGTAATGCAGCATTGTAGAACCTGTACATGCATGGTGTCGCCAATTTGAGTGATTGTGGAAGCGGAGCGGTCGGTTAATTTGATCAGTCAATTTGAAACGATTGGGTATAGTTATTTTAGCTACCATCAAAATCCGAAACATAATATAATGTTGCAAAACTACAATATAAAAAAGGGAATTCTTTTGGCAGATTGTTTTACAAGAACATTAGCAAAAATCTAATTATATAGGCTAATTTATCTGATGAATGTCACATTTGTTGTACAGAACTAAAACGTGACAAAAATTTATAATGGAATTTATTGAGTTGCTGCTTTTGATGTTCATTAACTGCTGTGCCAAATATGTTTTGACATAACAATACTCTACGTAAAATAACACGAAACGTTTTTAAACTAGTTTAGTTCAAAATCCGATATACATCTTCTTTCACGGCTGCTAGTTTAATATCTTGGACTTATATTAATTTACCACCCTGTCCGTTCACTGCAATAAGGAAGTATATAATTATTGCCTATATAGCACATGTTAGTTAGATAGGATAGAGCGAAATTATCTTTATTCGCATCCATCTACTATTAACACGTTCTACGATAGGGTTGCATATTCTATTTAGCCTAATTTTTAGACAAATGCCTACATATCAGCTCATATCGTCAAAAACCGGGCATAATTTGTTTCCGTCTTGCAGAATCAAGCTAATTTATTAAAAATAGTCCAGAAAAATATCAATTCTGGAACTATTGCAGGGGAATGATCAAATCTGTCCAAATGGGATAGATCAAATGCAATTACAAAACATTTATGAAGGAGTAATTGGAGAAGTGGTTTTGAATGCGTTCAACAGCACTCGTTTTTGAATATATCGAAAACCGCCTAACATAACATAAAAAAACAACTAAACAGTAAATACACACTTTGACTTGACAACAGATTAAAAAACCTTTATTTACCCACTTTATTAAGATACATTATATACAATAAAGGCAATAATATACAAGGAATCTATGGTACGAATATGCTATAATTTACAATAGTTTTGGTTAAGATAGCATCAGCTAAGGGAAATGGAAATCAATTTACCGATTTTAGCGCTAATGAAAATGGTTCTGGATGCATTCAAAACCAATCCCTAGACAAATGCAAACAAATTAGGCAATTCATAGCTAATGAGAATGGTTTTGGATGCGCCCAAAACCAAACCTATAGGAAAATGCAAATCAATTTACCGATTTTAGCGCCAAGGAAAATGGTTTTGGATACATCCAAAACCAATCCCTAGACAAATGCAAAAAAATTAGGCAATTTATAGCTCATGAGAATGGTTTTGGACGCGTCCAATACCAACCCTGTAGGAAAATGCAAATCAATTTGCCGATATGTCCAAAACTATCCTAGAGAAATGCAAACCAATTCGCTGATTTTAGCAAAAAATCTCCAGACAAATGAAAACAAATCAGCCGATTTTGGTGCGTTTGGAAATGGTTTTACATGCATCCAAAATCAAACTCTAAACAAGTGCAAACAAATTGACCAATTTATAGCTCATGAGAATGGTTTTGGACGCGTCCAAAACCAACCCTGTGGGAAAATGCAAATCAATTCACCAATTTACCGATTTTAGCGCTAGTGAAAATGGTTTTGGATGCATCTAAAACCAATCTCTAGACAAATTAGCCAATTTATAGCTCATGAGAATGGTTTCGGACGCGTCCAAAACCAATCCTGCGAGAAAATGCAAATCAATTGACCAATATGTCCAAAACTATCCTGGAGAAATGCAAACCAATTCGCTGATTTTAGCAAAAAATCCCCAGACAAATGAAAACAAATCAGCCGATTTTAGTGCTTTTGAAAATGGTTTTAGATGCGTCCAAAACCAATCCCTAGACAAATTTGCCAATGTATAGCTCATCAGAATGGTTTTGGATGCGTCAAAAACCAACCCTGCAGGAAAATGCAATTCAATTCACCAATTTTAGCGCTAATGAAAATGGTTTTGGTGCATCCAAAACCAATGCTTAGACAAATGCAAACAAATTAGCTAATTTATAGCTCATGAGAATGGTTTCGGATGCGTCCAAAACCAACCCTGCGAGATAATGCAAATCAATTGACCAATATGTCCAAAACTATCCTGGAGAAATGCAAACCAATTCGCTGATTTTAGCAAAAAATCCCCAGACAAATCAGCCGATTTTAGTGCATTTGGAAATGGTTTTAGATGCATCCAAAACCAATCTCTAGACAAAAGCGAACAAATTAGCCAATTTAAAGCTCATGAGAATGGTTTTGGATGCGTCCAAAACCAACCCTGCAGGAAAATGCAAATCAATTCACCAATTTTAGCGCTAATGAAAATGGTTTTGGATGCATCTAAAACCAATCCCTAGACAAATGCAAACAAATTAGCCAATTTATAGCTCATGAGAATGGTTTAGGACGCGTCCAAAACCAACCCCTGCGAGAAAATGCAAATCAATTGACCAATATGTCCAAAACTATCCTGGAGAAATGGAAACCAATTCGCTGATTTTAGCAAAAAATCCCCAGACAAATCAGCCGATTTTAGTGCATTTGGAAATGGTTTTAGATGCATCCTAAACCAATCTCTAGACAAAAGCGAACAAATTAGCCAATTTAAAGCTCATGAGAATGGTTTTGGATGCGTCCAAAACCAACCCTGCAGGAAAATGCAAATCAATTGACCAATATGTCCAAAACTATCCTGGAGAAATGGAAACCAATTCGCTGATTTTAGCAAAAAATCCCCAGACAAATCAGCCGATTTTAGCGCTTATGGAAATGGTTTTGGATGCGTCCAAAACCAATGCTTAGACAAATGCAAACAAATTAGCTAATTTATAGCTCATGACAATGGTTTCGGATGCGTCCAAAACCAACCCTGCGAGATAATGCAAATCAATTGACCAATATGTCCAAAACTATCCTGGAGAAATGCAAACCAATTCGCTGATTTTAGCAAAAAATCCCCAGACAAATCAGCCGATTTTAGTGCATTTGGAAATGGTTTTAGATGCATCCAAAACCAATCTCTAGACAAAAGCGAACAAATTAGCCAATTTAAAGCTCTTGAGAATGGTTTTGGATGCGTCCAAAACCAACCCTGCAGGAAAATGCAAATCAATTCACCAATTTTAGCGCTAATGAAAATGGTTTTGGATGCATCTAAAACCAATCCCTAGACAAATGCAAACAAATTAGCCAATTTATAGCTCATGAGAATGGTTTTGGACGCGTCCAAAACCAACCCCTGCGATAAAATGCAAATCAATTGACCAATATGTCCAAAACTATCCTGGAGAAATGGAAACCAATTCGCTGATTTTAGCAAAAAATCCCCAGACAAATCAGCCGATTTTAGTGCATTTGGAAATGGTTTTAGATGCATCCAAAACCAATCTCTAGACAAAGGCGAACAAATTAGCCAATTTAAAGCTCATGAAAATGGTTTTGGATGCGTCCAAAACCAACCCTGCAGGAAATGCAAATCAATTCACCAATTTTAGCGCTAATGAAAATGGTTTTTGATGCATCTAAAACCAATCCCTAGACAAATGCAAACAAATTAGCCAATTTATAGCTCATGAGAATGGTTTTGGACGCGTCCAAAACCAACCCTGCGAGAAAATGCAAATCAATTGACCAATATGTCCAAAACTATCCTGGAGAAATGCAAACCAATTCGCTGATTTTAGCAAAAAATCCCCAGACAAATCAGCCGATTTTAGTGCATTTGGAAATGGTTTTAGATGCATCCAAAACCAGTCTCTAGACAAAGGCGAACAAATTAGCCAATTTAAAGCTCATGAAAATGGTTTTGGACGCGTCCAAAACCAACCCTGCGAGAAAATGCAAATCAATTGACCAATATGTCCAAAACTATCCTGGAGAAATGCAAACCAATTCGCTGATTTTAGCAAAAAATCCCCAGACAAATCAGCCGATTTTAGTGCATTTGGAAATGGTTTTAGATGCATCCAAAACCAATCTCTAGACAAAGGCGAACAAATTAGCCAATTTAAAGCTCATGAAAATGGTTTTGGATGCGTCCAAAGCCAACCCTGCAGGAAAATGCAAATCAATTCACCAATTTTAGCGCTAATGAAAATGGTTTTGGATGCATCTAAAACCAATCCCTAGACAAATGCAAACAAATTAGCCAATTTATAGCTCATGAGAATGGTTTTGGACGCGTCCAAAACCAACCCTGCGAGAAAATACAAATCAATTGACCAATATGTCCAAAACTATCCTGGAGAAATGCAAACCCATTCGCTGATTTTAGCAAAAAATCCCCAGACAAATCAGCCGATTTTAGTGTATTTGGAAATGGTTTTAGATGCATCCAAAACCAATCTCTAGACAAAGGCGAACAAATTAGCCAATTTAAAGCTCATGAAAATGGTTTTGGATGCGTCCAAAACCAACCCTGCAGGAAATGCAAATCAATTCACCAATTTTAGCGCTAATGAAAATGGTTTTTGATGCATCTAAAACCAATCCCTAGACAAATGCAAACAAATTAGCCAATTTATAGCTCATGAGAATGGTTTTGGACGCGTCCAAAACCAACCCTGCGAGAAAATGCAAATCAATTGACCAATATGTGCAAAACCATCCTGGAGAAATGCAAACCAATTCGCTGATTTTAGCAAAAAATCCCCAGACAAATCAGCCGATTTTAGTGCATTTGGAAATGGTTTTAGATGCATCCAAAACCAATCTCTAGACAAAGGCGAACAAATTAGCCAATTTAAAGCTCATGAGAATGGTTTTGGATGCGTCCAAAACCAACCCTGCAGGAAAATGCAAATCAATTCACCAATTTTAGCGCTAATGAAAATGGTTTTGGATGCATCTAAAACCAATCCCTAGACAAATGCAAACAAATTAGCTAATTTATAGCTCATGAGAATGGTTTCGGACGCGTCCAAAACCAACCCTGCAGGAAAATGCAAATCAATTGACCAATATGTCCAAAACTATCCTGGAGAAATGGAAACCAATTCGCTGATTTTAGCAAAAAATCCCCAGACAAATCAGCCGATTTTAGCGCTTATGGAAATGGTTTTGGATGCGTCCAAAACCAATCTCTTGGATGCATCCCAAACCATTTTAAATCGGTAAATTGATGTCCATTTTCTTTTGGATCGGTTTTGGACGCATCCAGAACCATCCTCATGAGCTATAAATTGGCTAATTTGTTTGCATTTGTCTAGGGATTGGTTTTGGACGCATCCAAAACCAATTTCATTACCGCTAAAATCAGTAAATTGATTTCCATTTTCTTATATGATTGGTTTTGGATACATCCAAAACCATTCTCATGAGCTACATATATATTGGCTAATTTTCCTGCATTTGTCCAGGGATTGGTTTTGGATGCATCCAAAACCAATCCCTAGACAAATGCAAACAAATGAGCCAATTTATAGCTCATGAAAAGGGTTTTGGATGCATCCAAAACCAATCCTAGACAGATGCAAACAAACTAGCCAATTTATAGCTCATGAGAATGGTTTTGGATGCGTCCAAAACCAATCCTATTGGAAAATGGAAATCATTTTACAGATTTTAGCGCCAATGAAAATGGTTTTGGATGCATCCAAAACCAATCCTAGACAAATGCAAATAAATTTGGCGGTTTCACAGTTTACGAAAATTGTTTGGGTGTGTCCAAAACCAATTTGATAAGAATATGGAGACTAATCGACCAATTTTCTGTAAGTGATTATGAAAATGGTTTTGGATGTATCCAAAACGAAACCTAGAATTAATTATATAAGCTGTTATAAAAACCGTTCGTGATATACTTATAGTCAATGTGGAACAGCAATCAGTCTGCGTCTTTTGCTTTCTGGCTTTTCATAAAATGGCGAATCTGCCTCCTTGCATCCGTGTGCAACTTGAAATTCGAGTGAAGGTGGAAGCCCGGCAGATAAACACATTCCTTTGGCAATTTATAATTCAAAGGCAGTTTTTCATTTGCCAATGACAATAAAGATGGAACATCTTTCAAAACCGATAAATCCTGCAAAGAAAGTTAAGAAGCACATTTATCTTTCAAGTATATACATACCGTACAGTATCATAAACTGTTTTTACTTTACATGGTTTCTCAAACCTCTTACTGGGTTGTACAAAACCGGGCAGACAATTAACAGAAAGAAAATATATTAATACATACTGTAGTACATACATATAGTATGAGGAATTAAGTGTATGTAAATCTATCAGCATCAAAACAGCTGAAAATTGTACTTACTGCACAGTAAGAACTTCAATGATATATTTTAAACTTATTAGTTATTGTAGCTATAATTATATCTATAATAGTGTTATAGATACAATTATAGATATATAGATAGCTCATAGCTATAGAGTGTTATATGGAACGGCAAAACACTATACCTGCAGGAAATAAAACAGTTTCATATGCAGGGCAATAGTGTGGAATAAATCAAGCTTAGAAGGAGTTTTGTGGTGATTAAAGTCACAGAACTTAGTGTGTTGTAGCTATGGGCGAGGCTAGGATCTGTCGCTAGTTGTTCAAGTCTTTTGTCTTTATAATGTGATAAAGAACAGGAAGTAAAAAGAACATCATGTGGGAAAAATGTTGGAAGTAGTAATGAAGAATCAGACTGAAAAGTGAAAACAAAACTTTTGTCAGAAAGTGAATGCATATAAAGTGATCGGACTATATACAGTAGAAGGACAAATGCATGGTATAAACATCAGATTTATACCACATGTTTGGATTAAAGTAGTAGTGCTATACTTAATGTTCAGTGGCCTCAAAGTTGGCATTGTGTTTCCCAGGGCTGTAGCAACCGGGGTGGGGTTGGGGGGGGGGGTTGTGGTGGTGGTGGTTTATGGTCTGCAGCACCCCAAATAATTTGTAAACTAGCGAAAATCTGTAAAGTTTGAGAGGGAAATAATGACCTAATAATCGCCACTGATTAATCAGCCCCCCCCCCATACAAAATTGCTTCCTATGGTAGTGGTTTCACATGAACTCATAAACAATTATACAATGTGATATTTGCTGTGTTGGTGTAGTGTACTCAGGTGAATAAGATGCTTGTGATGTTACTCTTGAGTGTGAATCGACACCGGGCAGACTTGAAAAATATGCCTGGCCACGGTGGGAATCGAACCTACGACCTTTGGAATACTTGCCCAATGCTCTGCCAACTGAGCTACGCGGTCAGGTCGGTTC
>CACRXK020017004.1:0-10939 GCA_902702795.2 Paramuricea clavata
TTCTGACGCCAACGCGTATTATACTTGTGCATGGGGCATTTTAGTAAAGGGTGAGAACCAAATGGTTTGTTAAAAATGTTTACCCCGAGGAGGTATCCTGTAATTCAACACATCGTGAACTGATTACCATACTGTACAATGCTGTACAGTTTAGAAGTCGTTGGAGGGGAAATTGTTTAATTTCCGTATTAAATGGTTCACGGATAATCAATCTACTACGAAGATTGTCGATGTGCGTAGTATGAAGTTGACTTTATAATATACATGCACTTGCATAAAAATTTCTTTATTTATTTATTTTTATCCTGTTTGGCAAACAACATTGATTTGAGTAATCAATGGATTCCATGAGCATTGAACACACAAGCTGATTTCCCAAGAAAAATTAAGGATTGTGACGATTGGCAAATTTCCTGTGGTTTTTTTTTTTTGGAGGGGGATCCACACACATTGGATTGTTTCGCATCGTATTACAATACAAAGCATGACGACCCGCACGCCTATAAATTGAATTATCTTGAAGGTGTTAGTTACCACAGCATTATTAGCCGAGGTGGTAAGAGTGGTGACATGTACAATGAATTTATAGTGAAATAATTTATGCGTGCATGAAATTTAACACCATAGATATGATGTAGCAAATAACTAACTGAGCTAACATACAAACCAGGTTGTCATCACCAACTCATAATAATGTTAGTAGACAATGCCGCGCAAAGTTCAAATTGCGCCAAAATTGGTCTGAAGAAGAGTGCATTCTGCTTGACAATCGTGCGTAGTATGGATTCAGAATGGAGATGAAGATTGAACAAACTGGCAATATTTTGATGGCTGCTTATTAAAGAATAAAGATTAAAGATTAATGCGAAGTATTTTCAATCAGTAAGGTTAGGTAATAGTCAAAAGGCTATAGCCTATAGGTATTGCAGCACGCAATCAGTTATTATTTCTTTAGTATACAGTAAATGCTAGATACCACGTCTTTCAAGCAGGCTATCACAACCGCGAGTTGATTGTACTATATTCGTTATTTAATAATTATCCTCATTTCTATATTTTGATACAAGGTAGCACAAGACAAATAATATTTATTTACATATATATACTGGGTTGCGCAAAAAAAGTTCAGGCGTTTGATCTACCATAGCGAAAAAACTATAAGAGCTATACATCGCTCAAATAAATGTAGCTGTATTCATAAAAGGCTAACTTAAATTTTGATAGGTTATACATGAGATATCACGAAATATTGACTGATATATCAGCGTTTAAATTAAACTTGCGTAAGCATTTTCAAAAGAATCGAAAATTAGTCTAAAATGGCCCATTGAACTAAATTTGATATCATTCTCATTAGACATTACGCTGGGCATCGCCAGATTATTTCCCGGGCGAGCTAGTGATGAGTAAACGCGGAGATGAGCCGTACCCCTGGATTTCAGATTTGACAATATCCAATTTTTTGTGGCTATACCTAAAGAGTATAGTTGAAATATCAAATTTGGAGTATGCCACATCGACAGCGCTAGGTTTTGGAATAATATCTAGAATACTTTTAGTGAAAACTCTTGTGTCAGAAAGATGTCCCATCTTTTGCTGACAGGTTATGAAGATGTCCCATCTTTTCTTAACAAGTGGAAGCTTAAAAGGAGACTATAATATTATTCTTTACACCACGCTAAGTTAGAGTAAAGCGGCGCATGCAGCGATAGCGCTAGGTTTTGGAATAATATCCAGAATACTTTTAGTGAAAACTCTTGTGTCAGAAAGATGTCGCATCTTTTGCTGACAGGTTATGAAGATGTCCCATCTTTTCTTAACCAGTGGAAGCTTAAAAGGAGTCTTATATTATTCTTTACATCACGCTAAGTTAGGGTATAAGCGGTGCAGCTAGTGCTATAGTTTTTTGAATAATATCTAGAATACTTTTAGTGAAAACTCTTGTGTCAGAAAGATGTCCCATCTTTTGCTGACAGCTTATGAAGATGTCCCATCTTTTCTTAACCAGTGAAAGCTTAAAAGGAGTCTATAATATTCAAATATTATTCTTTACACCACGCTAAGTTAGAGTAAAGCGGCGCATGCAGCGATAGCGCTAGGTTTTGGAATAATATCCAGAATACTTTTAGTGAAAACGCTTGTGTCAGAAAGATGTCGCATCTTTTGCTGACAGGTTATGAAGATGTCCCATCTTTTCTTAACCAGTGGAAGCTTAAAAGGAGTCTTATATTATTCTTTACATCAGGCTAAGTTAGAGTAAGGCGATGCAGCTTGCGCTATAGGTTTTGGAATAATATCTAGAATACTTTTAGTGATAACTCTTGTGTCAGAAAGATGTCCCATCTTTTGCTGACAGGTTATGAAGATGTCCCATCTTTTCTTAACCAGCGGAAGCTTAAAAGGAGTCTATAATATTATTCTTTACATCAGGCTAAGTTAGAGTAAGGCGGCGCATGCAGCGATAGAGCTAGGTTTTGGAATAATATCTAGAATACTTTTAGTGAAAACTCTTGTGTCAGAAAGATGTCCCATCTTTTGCTGACAGGTTATGAAGATGTCCCATCTTTTCTTAACCAGTTGAAGCTTAAAAGGAGTCTTATATTATTCTTTACATCAGGCTAAGTTAGAGTAAGGCGATGCAGCTTGCGCTATTGGTTTTGGAATAATATCTAGAGTACTTTTAGTGAAAACTCTTGTGTCAGAAAGATGTCCCATCTTTTGCTGACAGGTTATGAAGATGTCCCATCTTTTCTTAACCAGTGGAAGCTTAAAAGGAGTCTTATATTATTCTTTACATCAGGCTAAGTTAGAGTAAGGCGATGCAGCTTGCACTATATAGGTTTTGGAATATCTAGAATACTTTTAGTGAAAACTCTTGTGTCAGAAAGATGTCCCATCTTTTGCTGACAGGTTATGAAGATGTCCCATCTTTTCTTAACCAGTTGAAGCTTAAAAGGAGTCTTGTATTATTCTTTACATCAGGCTAAGTTAGAGTAAGGCGATGCAGCTTGCGCTATAGGTTTTGGAATAATATCTAGAATACTTTTAGTGAAAACTCTTGTGTCAGAAAGATGACCCATCTTTTGCTGACAGGTTACGAAGATGTCCCATCTTTTCTTAACCAGTGGAAGCTTAAAAGGAGTCTTATATTATTCTTTACCTCACAACGCAGGCGCGGGCGTAGATTCCGTAGATTAGCTAAGACAATTGCGGTGTCAATGCAGCTATTGTTTTTGGAATAATATATACATTTGATATATACGTTAGTGAAAACGTTTGTACCCGATTCATGTGCGCACTAGGGCCTGTAGGGAAAGGCGGTATAATTATATAACTTTATAAGTCAGTTTCTTTATTATTTAGCCATAGAAAACTTACGCCTTAGAAGCCGGACTTTTTATACTGCCAAGATCTAAAACGGCAAATATGTTCCGCGGTCTTGACATGGAATTATCGTGCTATTCTCTAAGATACCAAGAACGTTTTGTTTTACAACACACAAGTCTTAATATTACATATTATTCGCAGCCTTACTACACATTGTACGCTATATAGTATAGCCTAGCCCTAGGTGACTTGTCAACAGTCAGCATTATGACATATTTGTACACTTTTATTTTAATGCATAACAGAAAATTAAATTATTACTTGCTTGGTTTCACACTGCGTCTAAGCAACTGAACCTGGATTGATGACATCTTATAGCGGTAATTAATAATGCGATTAGCGTTGCTTGCTTCCTGAAGTTGCAAACTCAGTTTGCAGATCCCGCTGTTTTTCAAAACGTGCGGGTCGTCATGATCCAGCTCCAGTTAAATATTGAAGATCTGAAAATTAAGAATAACCAGCACGCGTTTACTCAACATCGAAGCACAGTCTCTGCGTTAATATCAACTACCCAAACCTGGTTTAATGCCACTGATTGTTCAAAAACAGGCAAAATGGGGGTTCATGCGGCCTTCATTGACTTTCGTAAGGCCTTCGACCTTGTGGATCACAATATTCTTTTGAACAAATTAGCAGCTATGAACATAAATAAACCCTTCTGGTTATGGATTAAAAGTTTCCTTTCCGGAAGAGTTCAACAAGTAAATCTCAATGGTACCTTATCATCCATTGCAACATGCCCGGCCGGAGTCCCGCAAGGCTCTGTAATATCTCCCATTCTTTTTAATACCTACATTGATGATTTGGAGGACGCCTTACCAGAACAACTAAAAGTCAGTACGAATAAGTATACAGATGACTGCACACAACACCAAATAGTGAGCGTAGATTCTAATAGTAATTTACAACAATCTATCAATGAAGTAAATAACTAGGCGGTGTTAAATAAAATGGCAATTAATGCTAAAAAAACTAAGGACATGTGGATCTCTTTCACGGACGCTATACCTGAACCACCACGTCTTCGTATTGGAAATGAGTTAATAGAAAGGGTCAACGCTTTTAAATTACTTGGCGTGTCGTTCCAAAATAATCTAAAATGGAACGCACATGTTGAAGAGATTACACGTAAAGCAAATAAACGCCTTTACCATCTTAGAAAATGCAGGAAATCGCAGTTACCAGCTGAAGTCGGTATTATTACCTATCAATCCAAAATAAGACCAATTCTCGAGTATGCATCACCTGTCTGGGCGGGACTGCCTAATTACCTGCGAGATGAAATAGAGCGGGTTCAATCCAGGAGCTTAAGAATCCTTGGCCTGGAAAAAGATTACCTACCACCGCTGAACGAAAGAAGGGAAGAGGCAACTAGTCCAGAAGTTGATAGGTTTATGAACGATCCAAACCATCCCTGTCGCAGTGTTTTGCCAAAATTAATTAACAATCGGTACAATTTAAGGAACATTGACCGGAATCGCAATATATCATTCTTCTCAGGAACTGAAAGGCATAAACATTCTTTTTCAGGAAGAGCTTGTAAATATGTATAAATAATTTTAACTTATTGGAAGAACTTATTAGTTTAAAGAACTTATTAGTTTTAACTTCTTAGTTAGTTTTCTAAATTATCTTACAACAATTTGTAATATAAAGACATACCCACAGCATATATACTTTCTTAAACAAGTAATTGTAAGTCCATTGTACTTTTTTATCTTAAGATGGATGAATAAAGCTATTATTATTATTATTAAGTTTGGTGATCGTGACGTAGAAGTTTGGTGACGTGGTGAAATCCATGACATTAACCCATTTGGAATTAGGCCGTTGTTGTCGAGCCCATTCATGAATGTCGATGTTTTGCATCGCTTCACGAACTTGGGCTAAATATTCACGATTACGGGTCTGGAAGGGGGTGTCAAATACTCGATTGTTGTTTGCTGAGGAGTGGTGGTATTGCATCTCTTCGGTGTCATTATTGAAGAGAATGAAACCAAAGGATAAATTGAGTTTGAATACGGTCGATTGATCATCAAATATACGCTCTATATCGTCAACAAGTTGCATGACCCATATTCAACGAGCTCAAACGATAGTTATACCAGTCCTGAACACGGTTTCCTCGGCTTTGCCGCGTACGGATAGCATGCCAATGGTCTCGGTGTAGTTGGGAAGGAACGTTGGATGGTGGTAATAGGGGATCTTGAGGGAACGGTTGGGGTCCTATACACCCGATTCTTTATTTTTGTCTAGAGTTTCGCACTAATTTTGTTCATACAAGCACCCGATTCATAAAAAATCTACAGAAGTTTAACATGAATAAATCTGGAACATGCAAATTTCACGTAGCAACATGATAAACCCACGCAATGAAAATTACTCGATTATTTTTACATCGCTATAAAACGTTGCGAATGTTACGAAAACGATGTAGCATAAATGCTCGTAACAATCGTACAATGACATAAAACGAATAAATATAGTTCTAAATCAAATGAACATAAGTCTAACATGGATAATTAGGAACATGCAAATGTCACATAGCAACACGATAAACCCACGCTATAAAAATTACTCGATTATTTTTATCAGTAAAAGTATGGTTTTCAAAACACAAACATCAGTGAAAATACAAATTACTCTTAACGTAACAACCTTTTAACATGAAAATATTTTTCAAATGTAATTTTTTGAGTGGTTGTAAAAACCATTTCAAAGTCTTTCTCTGGGCAATATTTTAAAACCGAATAAAGCAAAAAAGGTTGTGAGTAATTAATATTGTCAAGACGCAACAAATCGACAAAGTTCACCACAATCAAATAAATTTAAATATACTATATACGGTATAAAAAATTGAATTTTCATACCTTCGTTGACGACAGTAGACGTAGAATCTCTTGAAAAGGAGAAAACGTATTAGTGGTGTTTGACAACGTTACATAGCAACGGAAACACACAGAATGAATGCTTACCTTCGTTCACCGGTGTCGAAGATGTTGTAGGTTCTTAAAAGAGAAAAAATGTCTGTTCAAATACAAAGTCAGTAATCGAAATATTTTCATTTATACATACCCGATTCAACAGTTCTTTGCCTTTTTGCTCGCCGAGTTGACGTCTTGGTACGTTTACCACCGCCAACTTGATGGACATCACGCTGATGGGCTTGGAATGGGAATATATTTCGAAACACCTCACCACATACATTACATGTATATTCCCTTCGGCACCACGTCTCTCGTGCATTTTCATGTGGCGGTTCAAATTATCCTTTAAAGAACATGAACGGTATAATATTAGAGAACAGCGTATATCTATACATATTACACAATGTCTATACATATACTTGTTACGGTTTATATATTAATACAAATCTCTACAAACCGTTCGATCAAATTTCTTGTGACATTTCGAACATTCGTATATTTTTTCCTTGCCATGTGCCTTCTTGTGGCGGTTCAGCTTATCTTTCGTCGCAAAAGTTTTGTCACATTGGTCACAAGGAAAAGACTTTTCTCCAGAATGATAGGATTAAACGTGGCGCTTTAGGTTGCCTGACCGCGCAAACGTTTTGCCACATTCATCACAGCTAAATGTTGGTTTCTTCGCGGTTAGCTCTTGCCAATCATCCAATTCCGCCAGAATCTGCTCTTGAGTTTCGGGTGACCAAGAAAATATGCCCTCGGCACAAAGCTGGCGATTGACTTCATCATTTTCCAAATTTTCCATAAATTGATCTCTCCTACAAAATATAGAAGTCGATTACATGCACAAAACTCTGGATATTATATTAATTTTCAGTTTAAATTAAACTTATCAAATACTCTCCCGATGTTACTGTGCCATTTTCTTCCAAGTACTTCTCTCCGAAGATAAATTAATTTCACCAAAAGAACTTCAACTAAGCGTTGTCAAATGCAGAACTATGCTTATTACAAGACGCTTGTCGATTTTATACAGACGCTCGTTAAATCAAACAACCAATTAGTAAGCCAAGATTAATCCCTCTATTGTATCACACACGTGTGGGGACGCTAAAAAATGCCTACTCAGTAAGTTTTGTCCGAACAGGCCCGCGTGACGTCATTATTTGCCTAAACTTGCCCGCGTGACGTCATTACTCCGCTTCACTCCTCCTCACTCACCCTCATTTGTATGAATATTAATTACCTCACCCTCACTCACCCTCATTTGTATAAATATTAATTACCTCACCCTCACTCACCCTCACTCACCCTCAAAAATCCGGCCCGATCGGCCCCAACATTACTACTTTTAAAAGCTAGAAAAAAGAAGAACTTCGGCGTAGAAAAGCTTCAAAATTCCTGACAATTCAATGGCGTCTTGAAAATAATTTCTTGGTATTTTTAAAGATATTCCTCAACAAGTGTCTTTGCATTTTCGAGGTCTATTTTGGTCAGTATAACTTGGAATTTCTTGATCATTTAACGCTGCGAAGCCATTTTGTTTAATCACAGCGTGCACCAATAATTTTTTTGGACCGTACTCTGGTTCAAAAAATGTATTTTTCCACGCTGATAGCGTCAGCAGCTGAAATAACGGGACGGCTTCAAGATACCGAGAATTATCCGGGCTTTCACATATTATGAAATAAAGATTTTTGACGTTCGTGGCACTTTCACTGGGCAGAGAGTGAAATTAGCAATCGGGAAATTACCAGTTGAAGGTGCATGTCTATGGATATTTTCCCGAGTGTCAATAGCTTGTACAATAATATAAGAAAATACTTACAGTCCCTGAATCAATAACCAGACATCTACAAGCTTAGCAATTCATGTGCGGTGACGAACACAACCATCTATACAGTAGTATGCAAGTGAAAGTCTTATAACGTAACTATTCCTGGCTATCGATTGAATTCGATTACGAGGATTTTACCGGGAATACACCGTCCGCGCAATTAGTTTATCCGATAAAGTCCAAATTGTCGGATTTGATATTGACATCTCATGTGAATAAATCACTACGTACTGAGTGAGGTGAATTATAGTCCAAGCACTAATTTATTTTATATATTGTCCTAGGACTGGATCAACATGTTTCATAAGGTTTCTAGGACTAGGATTATCGTGTGAGCAAACTAATTATATATTCTCACAGCTCGCTTTTCCTGCACCGTCAATACCTAAAGATTCGGTCACACGGAGCGACAAGTCGCAGGGCATGTCGCGGGTGATTGATTTGATTTCATACGACGTGTCGCGGGGAAAAAACCGTTGCCGCGACTTGTTGCATCGTGTGAGCTAGTCTGTTCACAAGTAGCGGGGAAATGATTAGTCTGACCAATCACAAAATATCATTCCCATGACTACTTGCACACTCAATTTCAATATGGCGGATACCATATCATCATGGAGTGCAAACACAACGAGAATGTTAATCGATCATTATAAAGAAAATCCATTGCACCTCGTTCAGTCCGTCTTAAAAGGCAGTTTCGAGCCCAAGTTATCCTTTCAACTGTAATCGAAGGATGATCATCAATTATCATCATTAGTATATATAAAATTGTTTTCTTACTGTGTCGAGTCAATTGAGACGCCATATTTGTTTACATGTACATGAACACTTCGTACCCAGGTTTCGGCACACTGCGAATTGTCGCATGAATTGTTGCCTCGTGTGACCACGCGCCTATAAGCGCTTGTGTGACTTGTATGTCCCCAACCTCGTACTCAGGGCTTTTTGCTTCCGCGGTTGGATGGTCAGCGAAAAAGGCCCTGGCTTCGGCTGGTCTGTTTTGCAACCTGATTGGTCAATGATTTTGAATGTAATTATTCGATATATGCGGGAATAATTATTATTTTGGTGGAGCAAGAGTGGAGTGACAAATTTATAATTAGTTCTTGAAGGACTAAAGTATTGAGCAAATAAGATTTTTGACATTTCGCTTGAGATACAGCATGAATTAGGGAAAGACAACACAAAACAATTTAGTCCAAATTAAATCTTTGTATATTTTGTATAGACGAGTATTTGCTTCGGTTCAACATATATTTCTCACATGCGTTGTTTACACATCGTTGATTTCAAGAAACGTACAGCGTTATAGTCAAATAAAGATTGTGATACAAATGTATTTTGCTCATATTAAACACGATTTATATAAACCAAACCTGGTTTTGTTTAGTTAAAGATAAGATAAGATAAGATAACTTTATTTTAGCAGGGTGGCCCATTCAGCACTAGGCTGGTATCCATAGGGGCCCTGCGTATATAAATATATCTATTTACACAATAAGAAAATATAATAAACTAAACTAGTAATAGTACATATATAAATGTATAATTATAAAAACCTAATTGTACAATGAGTATTAATTATTAAAAACTGTGTCTTTGTATAAGTCATCAATATTACGGGCCATGTTGCTGAATGAAGCGTGAACAAAGTCAACTAATTTTGAACAACCGAATAAAGTCAACTAATTTTGTTGCTTTCTCTTTGATTATATACGCAGCATTGAGTTTGTTTACTCCTGTAGTAATTACAATGTGTATAATTATTCTATATACGTACTTATACGCATAAATTATCATAATTGAACACCCCAAGGTGGATTGGTCTCAAAACATTTCAGCGCCGTCGTTCCTTTTCGGTGGCAAATGCTAAAAAAATACCGATTTTGTGCTACTTTGTATATATGAATGACCAACTATTCATCTCATGCATAAATATTCAAATTATATGGTATTGTGAGAGAAAACTCCCAGTGAAAATAAAGTAATATTGTTTGCTAATTTACTCATAAATATTAATGAGTCAGATTGTGATATCCAGAACGTTAACTTTTCGTAAATTTGGCGTGGTCGTTGTTCAAGTTTGTCAGCAAAACTCTCACAATAGACTGGACTGCCTGTAGCTACGCGAAAATCTCGTACGACAGATTGGACAGAATATCCTGTAAAAACAGAAAGCATAATAATAATATATAAAGGACATATATAAGGTAACGAGTCCTTCGAGTATTACATAAAAGTCAATATAAAACAATGTAAACAATATAAAAGCTGCCCTATACCCTTGATATAGACCCTTGAACTCCACCGAGTGGGTATTACGTCAAATAAAAATTTTCAGCAACAATAGAAGTGAAAATTGCGATGCTAGTGGGTTGCAATTCAACGCTCTGCCCAAAGTCGTGAGTTTTCTCCGGTTTCTTCCCACAGGAAAAACTGACAGGGTGGGTTAGGATAAGTGATGGGCCTCAAGATGGAAATTATGGAGTGGAAATTTATCTGATACATTTTTTAGACCTAACCAGGAACAGCTCCAAAAATGAAACTACAGGTTACTGAAGGAATCGAACCAGCGGCGGCTGCGATTCCGATTCAGCGCGGACAAAAATTTCAATATTCATATTTATAATATAATTATCCATGACCTAAAACAGTCAGTATATATATATATATATATATAGCTCATCATCGGTGCACTGTGCTGATGAGCCCCAAAAAGGGCGAAACAGCTGTCCACAGTTGCCGTTGTTTGAGCTTTCCTTGAAGGGCGCTACAATGTCTTTACTTATGT
>CACRXK020017005.1:379-10939 GCA_902702795.2 Paramuricea clavata
GATAACCGTTGGTCGCTTGGTACCTGCGTACGTGCACTCGAAAACCGATCTTTCGAAGTCGAGGTTTGTGGAAGGCGATATCGCCGTAATCGCTGTCATCTACGTGCGACCAAAGAGATGGCACCACCTCCCAACGCGAAAGAATCCCAAATCGAACCGAGCGAGCCGATCGAAAAGGACCTCACCCCAAGTTTACCAGTCGTGGATCATAGCACCCCAACTAACCCTTTAACTCATGAAACAGAAAATGAAAATCAGGTAGGCAGTTCTGGCAGTAATGGAGGTCGAACGCCGAGTGAAAGTGACGCGGGACAAGAAGAGACAATCCCTCGTCAAACTACGCGAGTGCGACGTTCGCCAGATTGGCATAAAGATTACGAGAGACACTAAGAATTATCACGCATTATTTATAGTTATATGTTAGGCATAAACACTATGATGCCGTTAAACAATTTCGTTGGGACACAAAAATGTTAGGTATATGTTAGGCATAAACACTATGATGCCGTTAAACAATTTCATATTGAGAGGGAGATGTGGCGATGACATCATCGTTGATGTCACGTGAGTCATTGTTGTTGTCATACAACAGACTGCCTGCGACATAATTCGTCGCAGGCAGTCTAGAAACGATTACGCTTACCATCCTGCATTCTAACCTTTTTCAGCTGATTTTCCATTCAACGACAACGTTTTTATTTATATTTGTATAGTATTTGCATATCTGCATGATTGTGTTTTTCATAGTGTAAATTTGAGTTAATTTAAAAACGCGTGATCGATATTTAAGAGTGAAGCGTGTGTTTTCAGTGACGACTACAGTAAACACAGAATCGTTTTGAAAAAAATTTAAGAAATAATATTCACAGTGTCACGCTCCAGTTAATACGAACCACTCAATAGGCAATTCCAGCTATAGATCATATAGACTAAATTTTGATCTAGGCATGAAGAACAAAATCCATCCAGAAAGAGCATGTTAAAATTAGTAAAATTGCAAAGTTTGGCCGCGAAATGTTGCAAAATGAGGAAAATAATAGCAATACGAAATTTGCAAATTTTGTATACCACATTTGGGCCGAAAGTGGTACCGCAATTGACCACTTGCGCAATAGACTAAATTTTGATCTCAACAAAAATTTCATCACAGCTTGAAAGAGCATCACAAAATGAGTAATATTCCAAAGTTTCGTTGCGAAATGTTGTAAAATGCGGAAAATATAACCTTGCGAAGTTTCCAATTTTCAGTCATTTTAGATTACAAACGGGAAATTGACAGCCCCAAACCCTTCGAGGTTGTCAATTTCTCGTTTGTAATCTAAAATGACTGAAAATTGCAAACTTCCGAAGGCTATATTTTCCGCACTTTACAACAATTCGCAACGAAACTTTGGAATATCACTAATTTTGTGATGCTCTTTCAAGCGGGGATGAAATTTTTGTCTAAACTTGTTTAGATCAAAATTTAGTCTGTTACGCAAATGGTCTATTGCCATAGATATCTCATATACACTAGATAGCGCATCTCGGAATACAAAACTGAAGCCAAAAATCTCAGCGGTTTCCCCCATGAAAATAGGCGGCGGCCATATTGGTCGTTCCCACTCATCAATGAAATGCTATAGAAAATACTATACTTTTCGAGGCTTTTTTGCATTTCTGGATTAGAAATACCTTTTTGAGGTACGTTCGCCTTGAAATCGCAGCTTTTTTGGAAAAGGGTACAAGAAAAAAACATTAATTGGCGATGTTGTTGTCTTTGAATCGCATTTTAAAGCTAAAAATTTCGAATTACGACATTGGCTTTATATAGGGCCATTCCATTTAATGTACACACCCCCCTGTGGACGAAGTCAATAAAATTTAAACCCCTAAGAAAAAAAGATCAAAGTGCCGACACAAACACCCCTTCAGAAATTAAGAATTTTTTGCCTTACCCCTCGGAAAAAACGCAAAGATCAAAGTATGCCGATGCACACAACCCCTCAGAAACGGCTTTTTCAACCCCCCTCGGAAATTTTCGTCCACAGGGGGGTGTGTATATTAAATGGAATGTCCCATACTTGTTTTGAATCTGTGAGTGTTCTCTGGTGAAGTATCGTCTAATCAATACATGTACTCACGGTTTCTGGCACCACTTTATGGAAATGGAAGTTGGTAAGTAACGTTTCGACTATCGGCGTAGGCAGTTTATACTGTAAAAACAGAGTCTGCACTTTCAGTTTGGGCAGTTTTCACTGTAAATCTTTAGTGAAATGTTTGAGACAGTCTGAGTC
Organism: Paramuricea clavata; assembly: GCA_902702795.2. Lineage (NCBI taxonomy): Eukaryota > Metazoa > Cnidaria > Anthozoa > Malacalcyonacea > Plexauridae > Paramuricea > Paramuricea clavata. The sequence continues at coordinate 2,656 of CACRXK020017005.1, forward strand.
TGCACTTTCAGCTTGGGTAGTTTTCACTATAAATCTTTAGTGAAACGTTTGAGACAGAGTTTGCACTTTCAGCTTGGGCAGTTATCACTATAAATCTTTAGTAAAATTATGTTTGAGGCAAAGTCTGCACTTTCAGCTTGGGCAGTTTCATAGTAAATTTTAGTAATATTTAGCTTTCTCTGATACGTTCTGTGTAATCACTCACACTGGTGCTTAAAAGGTACAAGTTTATTTAATTTCTTTCTAATTTTTTTTGTCCAGATGAATTCTCAGTGGTCTTTTTTCCAAGATGGTAAAATTTTAACCTCACAGTAACTCTTGATGATGCTCTTGGTCAACTGAAATATAACATGATTTTCACCAACTGGTGAGTCAAAAATATGGTGATCTAGCTCAGTAAAAAGATTGTGTATGGACAATGAAGCCAGAACATATGGACAATGAACAATGAACAATGAAGCCAGAACAGAAGTGGTCAGAGCATATAAGTGTCTGCTTTCTGAGAACAGAACAGTATGGACAATGCAACCAGAACAAAAGTGGTCAGAACATATAAACATCTGCTTTTTGGGTGACCACTTTTCTTGATGAACATTTTGTATCAACTGTTTTCATAGTACTTCATCCTTAGGGATGTTTATCATGTTAATGCAAGTCTAATTTCAATCAATATAATAGTATACTGTAAAAAACTAAAATAAATTGCTTACTGATGAAATGTCCTGGGAAGTTTTCTTTTGATTTTTGATTCTGTCACTTGACCCTTCACTATTACTTCTTATACTTTTTGCATCAGGAATGACTTTACCCATTGCTATGAAATTTTCTGAGTTTAATTCAAATTTTTAATTTCAATTGGCACCAAAACTTCTTCAGGTCTCCAAATTTTTTTTTAAAATTGGACATTTTTTAATGATATTTACAGTAACCACTAAACTCAAAAGGCAAAAATTGAGAGTTTATCATGTTTTCAATTCCTGAGAGTACTGGCAAATTTATTTTATTTTTTTAGAAAGGTTTAATTATTGTGCATCTGATGAGTCAAAGAATTAGAAAACACTATTACACAAAGTCAAAAGTAATACTTTATTATAACAATAGAATTATTTATACAATAGTGAGTGCAACTATATTTAAGATTATAAAATCTACTGTGCATCAAGCAGTTTATCCCATTGACCTTACAATATACAATATACAATAATGCAAGAAGCAATGTGTCTCATTACAAAATAGGGTTTCCCAAAGCAGTTCTAAAATTCAGCTGATTATCAATGACCTATGCTGTTAATAATTACAGTAATTTGGCAGTTTGATTGCTTGAATTAAAAACAAAAGGTCTAGGACTCAACAGAAAGAAATATATCTTAACATCAAATATTAAAGATAGTTTGAAGCATTCATACAATTGAAGGTTTTAGAAAGTTTGATTATCAAATACATTTACATAAAGCAATATCAATTATGTTTATATATTGCCTGCGAATATATTAAGTTGCAATTACTCTTCTCTAGCTTCTAACACATTTTAATCTTGATGTGATTCCATGGAACTATAAAATAATATATGATATGTTGTATGTATGTAATAAATATACAAATAGTTTAAAGGAGTAAGAACCATTTTTGGTGTCAATGTTTTATATATTGACTATTTAAGATTTTAAGTCTATTTTTGCCATTGATAAACTGTGACTAAAATATGTTTTTCAGTGTCGCTGTCTTTTACAAAAGAATATGCAAATGCATTCACAATTTTGCCATGAAGCAATGGCGATGGCTCAAAATGTTTTATTTGGAATTGGTGGAACTATATTTATATATACATCAACAATGATGGTTTGTCCATAAGGTTTGTCCTATGGGCGCCCTTCATACGGGTCGACAAATATTGATATTTTCGGAATAAAAAATTAAATTCTGCCTACCCGTTATTCACAATATGAAGCTCCAACGATCTGGTATCATTTACAATAAGTTGCACACTTGAAAAACCAAAATTGACTGCATAAAAGAGGATTTATTGTCAACTTTGTCCATTTCCGCAATACAAAATATACAAATTATCACGCTCCGTGGGAACGACCAATATGGCCGCCGCGCGTAAACTGCGACTGCGATCAGGCTTCAATTTTCGCCTGCCTACAGGGTGAGATGCGCTATCTAGTGTATATGAGATATCTATGTCTATTGCGGACAAATTAATACAAAATTTGCAAATTTCGCAGGGCTATATTTTCCTCATTTTTCAACATTTTGCAACCAAACTTTGTAATTTTACTAATTTTATGATGCTCTTTCTAGCTGTGCTGATGGATTTTGTTTTTCTTGCCCAAAATCAAAATTTAGTCTATAGCTGGAATTGCCCATTACGCTAATATTGTACATGTTTAAGATCAAATTTCGCCAAGACACAAAAGAATCCCAAACATCTGAAATCGTCGTCGAATAACGAAATCATATCCCTAACAAATTATGCATATGTACATTTATAAAGAAAGTAGGACCATATTTAAATAGGTGATTCACAAGACGTACTTTGGCTAGTTTGGAAAACCCGAAATTTTCAACCATCTTTGATCTAAAATAACCAAGTCAATAAGTTTCGATTTATGGAGAAAAGATATCACGAGAAAGTTCCATATATTCTAAAGACATATATTGTAACAGCCGAGCAAAAACTTATAATGCGCGCTCAGCACAGCACATGATGTTGATTGTTTTATATAGCGTAATTTCTTGGACATTTCGCGTCATTTTGTGTTCGATTTTTGAAGTACTCTAACTTTCCTTCATTTTTTGTTTGATGACTGAATCTTCAGTAAATGTGTGGGATTGGATAGGTCTACAATATATATTAAAACGAGGGAAATTGAAGAACTTTCAGTTTTTCATATCTGCCACACATTCTGTGATTCTTACAGGCAAGCTCTCTTAATACTTCATATAGGCCTACATTCTGTCAAAGTTTGAAAGATTTTGAATTTTTCATTTTACACGTCTTACCTGACTATTACAGACAACCGCTCTTAAGGTAATACGAATTTGCATAACTAAGTGTATCCCGATGGATAGATAGGGATTATTTTTAACGCAGGTGTATACCTTAAAATCAGGCGCGTGGCTTTGCGGGTACATGCATATATTAAAGTACAACATATTTGTACACGGATCTTTTCGCGCGGGCGGAAAGAGCGGGCTTTTCAGGTAAATGTTTGCACAATATTTCAGTTTTAGAATACATTTACTTCTTCAAAATGTTTTACAAAATTTAGTAAGGTCTACTTCTAAGAGCGTAACGTCTAGGTGTTTTTGTTATTTTTAAAGAGTTCTCATATTTTTGTCTATCTTCTGGGGATAACTTTGCAAGTTTTTCCGGCTTCATTGGAATATATTTCGGTCTATCGCTCAATATAAAACGTTCATAATCCTCTCTTGCTTCCGGATTCATTCGCGCTAGGTCACTTTCGGTCCAATCTGCTGGGTCGACCCAATTGTGAAAAAAATTGCGCTTGAGTTTTGGCCGTTCCTCTTCTGTTGGTGGTGGTGTAAGGAAATTCGGTTTAGGCGTAGCAGGCACTGGTGGTACTATCTCAGCAAATTCATTGGGTGGTCGTATTTCTGCAGGCACTAGTGGAGTTGTCTGAACAGGAGCTTGAGCTTGGAGATCCATCTTATTTTTGAATGTGAGAAACCGATTTAGTTGATCCGAATATAATTTGGTTTTTTCCACTGCGCTAAGCTGTGGTGCATCCATGATTTCTTTCATTCGCTGCTCGGCATCATACATGGCATTTACAAGTGGTGGTTGTCGATACAACTGTTTTTGTATAAACTTTTCAATCTCACCGGGAAGTATGTTGGTCTTGAGTCGTGGTTGATCATCTGTTGTTGGCTTTAAATCCAACATCAAATACCCGTGAGGTTGGCTCGTAGCATCTTCATAAACCCTCATAAATTCTTGTACTTTTCCGGGATTTATTTGCCTTGCAAGCATAGAAATTTGTTGTTTATCTCTTGGTGACTTGAACAACACGATATAATGGGCGTTTAGGCTGATATTTCTCATCTCTTTACCTTGATGAAATATATTTTGAATAATATAGATGATAGATAAATTCCGATGATGACTTCCTTTCGTAAAAAGATCAGAAATACGTTTATCTTTGCCAGATTGAGCCATAAGGTCGTCCAATACGATCAAATTCCGTTGCGATACGTCCAAGTAATCTGCGTTGTCGATGTCTTCGGGGATGCCTTGATTAAACTCGATTCCAGGCATCGTTCTCATCATATCAAAATAGGAGGGTTGCCATTGACCATAACACCAAATGATACGTTGAGGAGCAGGACTTATAGTTTCTGTGCATTCTCCAAGAGAGATTTTACCCATACAGTTTTGCCGCTTTGGGTACAGCCAGCTACGATGCACGTAAATGGGTGTTGCAAAACTGCAGATCCATTAGTCGTCATGCGAATGTTGTCGGTTGGCTTTTGATCATGCACTTTTTGTTTGTGTCGATTTAAATTGAACGGTTTAGAGAAATATTTCCCACAGATATGACATGAATGAGACATGTTTACTCTATGACGAATAGTTAGATAATAAATCTCTCAAATAGAAACCGAGTTTATATAACTAGTATCTCTTAGCCAACTCCCTAGTCTCGGACCCAAGCTCCTTAGGCTCGGAGCTCCTTAGGCTCGGAGCCAGCTCCTTAGGCTCGGAGCAGCTCCTAAGGCTCGGAGCCAGCTCGTCAGACTCGGAGCCGAGTACCTTAGCCTCGGAGCCGAGCTCCTTAGGCTCGGAGCCAGCTCCTCAGGCTCGGAGCCGAGTACCTTAGCCTCGGAGCCAAGCTCCTTAGGCTCGGAGCCGAGCTGCTTAGGCTCGGAGCCGAGCACCTTAGGCTCGGAGCAGAGCACCTTAGGCTCGGAGCCGAGCTCCTTAGGCTCGGAGCCAGCTCCTTAGGCTCGGAGCCAGCTACTTAGGCTCGGAGCCAGCTCCTTAGGCTCGGAGTCAGCTCCGAGCTGCTTAGGCTCGGAGCCTTGTCTAAATTGCTTTCTCTCTTCCGATATAAGCTTCCTTATTGTTGTGTTTTACTCATTTGCTTCCAAACCGTCGAACAGAAATGATAAATCTTCTAAGGCACAAGCCATTTCTTGAATTGTTGGGCACGTCTGAGCCTGATCAACAACAAGCACTACTGGAAACAGCAACCGCCGGGCAAGTACACTGCCTGTGTCTCTGTGTAGAAAACGTTATGAAAAGAAAATATTTAATGTCGAAGCATATAATGAAGAAACTCCGACCTTACAGACATGAAATGCTTAGGTTGGTAGATAGAGGAAAATGTGGAAGAAGAAAAAAACGGATACTCATTCAGCATGGTGAAGGTTTCCTTGGACTATTACTAAGTCCTATTTTGGAAAGCCTGGCTGAACTTGTATAAAAGCCCTGTGACTACAAATTATACATCAGTAGTAAGGCCCCCTACTCTGGGGACGGAAGTAATTAGTATTCAAACTTAGTTGCCTGAAGTAATTAGTATGCAACACTATGACGTCACTTTGCTTGCCCTAACCCTGGTCGAACTGTGACAGGTAGCGCGACCAATTAGCGCGGGCAGGCCTGGGCCAAATGTGGCAGGCGATCAATTAGCATCACAACTAGTTTCCGACAAATTTGTAATAAAACGACAAGAGGTTTCTCATAGTTTGCATGTATAAAAGTATGAAATAGAAGTTAGTTTTTAAAACCTACCGTTAGCTCAGTTGGTAGAGCTAAAGGACTGTAGTTATTACCAAATCAGTATTCCTTAGGTCACCGGTTCGAACCCGGTACGGTTGAAAACCATGTAGTAACGTTGTGAGTCCCTCTCTTATTTTCAACACGCAATTGAAATTTGTTTTAATTTTTTTAATGAATTTGATGGCTCGTTTTGAGCAATAAGTTTCCAAACAGAAATAAAAAATATTGCAACAGAAATAAGCAGTTGCTAATCCCGGGTTGTCAAAGCCGTTGTTATGATCGCTATTTGCATGTTTTTCAACATTATTTAGCAAACCTACATATTTATATATATACGGTCAAGATGACCGAGTCAGATAGAATACTTGAAGGAAAAACCTGTAGAACAATTTAACAGTCTTAGTTGTAATAATTTTTTGTCTCTTATTTGTATTAAGAAACATGTTTTAAACTTTGCTGCGTTGTTATGTGTTGCTAAGTTATTAGGTGCCGTGTAGGTAATTAAGGGATTAGGCGAACAAAAAATTTGCATAACTAAGTGAATCCCAATGGATAGATAGGGATATAATTACGTGTTTGGTGTAAGCATGGTTTATTTGATTTTTATGTCAAGGAACTTGTAATGCCTTGGTGGCCGAATGGTATGGCATTAGGGTTTGTCCCAAAATAAGAGGGTTCGAGTCCCTCACATGGCGAAATTTTTATCGAGTTATACCCATCTCGGAAGAGATAAGTCGCGTATAGCAGATAGATTTACAACGCAAGTGTATGCCTTAAAATCAGGAGCGGGGTTTTGAGGGCAAAAATTTACACAAGATTTCAGATTTAAAACAGATTTATTTCTTTAAAATGTTTTACAAAATTTAGTAAGGTCTACTTCTAAGAGCGTAACGTTTAGGTGTTTTTGTTATTTTTAAAGAGTTCTCATATTCTTGTCTATTTTCTGGGGATAACTTTGCAAGTTTTTCCGGCTTCATTGGAATATATTTTGGTCGGTCGCTCAATATAAAACGTTCATAATCCTCTCTTGCTTCCGGAGTCATTCGTGCTAGGTCACGTTCGGTCCAATCTTCTGGATCTACCCAATTGTGGAAAAAGTTGCGCTTGAGTTTTGGTCGTTCCTCTTCTGTTGGTGGTGGTGTAAGGAAATTAGGTTTAGGAATAGCAGGCACTTGTGGTGGTATTTCCGCTGATACAGGAATAGGAGGCACTTGCGGTGGTATTTTTTGTGGCATCTCTGCAGGCGCGTGTGGGATACTTTGAGCAGGAAATCCTGGAAAAGAATGAGCCATCTTATCTTTGAATATGAGAAATCGGTTTAGTTGATCAGAATATAATTTGCTTTTTTCCACTGCGCTAAGTTGTGGTGCATCCATGATTTCTTTCACTCGCTGCTCGGCATCATACATGGTTGTCGATACGACTGTTTTTGTATAAACTTTTCAATCTCACCGGGAAGTATGTTGGTCTTGAGTCGTTGTTGATCATCTGTTGTTGGCTTTAAATCCAACATCAAATACCCGTGAGGTCGGCTCGTAGCATCTTCATAACTCCTCATAAATTCTTGTACTCTTCCAGGATCTACCTGCCTTGCAAGCATAGAAATTTGCTGTTTATCTCTTGGTGACTTGAACAGCACGATATAATGGGCGTTTAGACTGATATTTCTCATTTCTTTGCCTTGATGGAATATATTTTGAACAATATAGATGATAGATAAATTCCGATGATGACTTCCTTTCGTAAAAAGATCAGAAATACGTTTATCTTTGCCAGATTGAGCCATAAGGTTGTCCAATACGACCAAATTCCGTTGCGATACGTCCAAGTAATCTGCGTTGTCGATGTCTTCGGGGATGCCCTGATTAAACTCGATTCCAGGCATCGTTCTCATCATATCAAAATAGGAGGGTTACCATTGACCATAACACCAAATGATACGTTGAGGAGGTGGACTTATAGTTTTCTGTGCGCTCTCTAAGAGAGATTTCACCCATACAGTCTTGCCGCTTTGTGTACACCCGGCTACGATACACGTAAAAAAATGCTGCAAAACTGCAGATTCATTAGCCGTCATGCGAATGTTGTCGGTTGGCTTTTGATCATGCACTTTTTGTTTGTGTCGATTTAAATTGAACGGTTTAGAGAAATATTTTCCACAGATATGACATGAATGAGACATGTTTACTCTATGACGAATAGTTAGATAATAAATCTTTCAAATAGAAACCGAGTTTATATAACTAGTATCTCGTAGCCAACTTCCTGGTCTCGGACCCAAGCTCCTTAGGCTTGCAGCCAGCTCCTTAGGCTCGGAGCTCCTTAGGCTCGGAGCTCCTTAGGGTCGGAGTCAGCTCCTTAGGCTCGGAGCCAGCTCTTTAGGCTCGAAGCCGAGCTCCTTAAGCTCGGAGCCGAGCTCGGAGCCAGCTCTTTAGGCTCGGAGCCGAGCTCCTAAGGCTCGGAGCCAAGTTCCTTAGGCTCGGAGCCGAGCTCCTAAGGCTAGGAGCCAAGCTTCTTAGGCTCAGAGCCGAGCTC